>JARHVA010004724.1:215000-220000 GCA_037957365.1 Torreya grandis | reverse complement strand
CTTATTATGGGTGTTAAAACTAATCCAATAGCATATTATATACCAATTATGTGTTGGGAAAGCAATTAAAGTAACTATAAAAAGTATTAGCCTAAACTAAAATCATGCCAAACAACAAACCATAGAGTATATGTTGCTATTGATAACCACAATGTTGACTTGTAAGCCACTCTAATTGAGACCTAATGTATAATTAATGATTTTCATTTAACTATATTGATTTATTATAGTGTAAAAATTCATTTTATTTTTCCTTTTGTTACTAAACAATGTAATAATAAACCCATCTTGATAAGAGAAAGTTGGGAAGTTGAATTCGGTACCAATAGTAAAGTGCCTATTCTTGAGTGTTTAGAACAAACATAATTAGATCTTAGTTTTTTTAAGACCAAGGTGAATATTTTTATCATGCCTTTAAGGTGTTATAATCTCATTATTAGGATGGATTAGATACATGAACATCATGTCACACTTGGTTATGTGGGTAAAAGAGTGTGATACACCAATGAACTTAGCCAATTGTAGATTTACAAGGCATGCAAAGGTCCACAAGACATAAAACACTTTTACCCTTACAACTAAAAAGAGTTGTTAGGAAGGGATGCAAGATATATGGAATCCAACTATAGAAAATATCCAATGAAAAAGGGCTAAATCATGTAGATTTTCCTTTCTAAGGGAGTTTATGGATGTTTTTTCCTAGAAGGCTACCCAAGTTGCCACCCAAGAAAGAATTTGAATTCTCTACTGACATCATGCCTAGATATTCCCCTGCACTAAGGTACCTTACCATATTAATGTGGCCAATATAAAAGAATTAAAAGTTTAGATTCAAGAACTTTTAGATAGTGGAATCATATGCGCAAGTGTGTCTCTTTAGGGTGCTTTGGTAGTTTTTGTGAAGAAGGATGACACTCTATAGCTTTGCATTAGTTACCACATGTTGAATAAGGTAAAAATCTAAAATTGTTATCCTTTACCTAGAATCAATGATTTGTTTGATCAAATGTAAGGTGCTATAGTATTTTCAAAGATTTACTTGAGGTTTGGTTACCATCAACTATGCATAAAATAAGAGGACATTCATAAAACTACCTTTAGAACCCGATATGGACACTATGAGTTTACAGTTCTACCTTTTTACTTAATCAATGCCACTATAGCCTTCATGAACCTTATGAACAACATATTTAAAGATTTATTAGATAATTTTGTGTTGGTTTTTCTTGATAATATTTTGATTTACTCCAAAGATGAGGTTGAACATGATCAACACCTCCATTTATTCTTTCAAAGACTAAGACAACATAAACATTATGGAAAAGTATATAAATGTGCATTTAATGAGTCTAAAATTAATTACTTAGGACATTTTATTTATAAATAATGCATTGATGTTGACCCCACCAAGATCAAAGATATCCAAGATTGGCTTGCTCCCTTCAATTTTCATGAAGTGTGAAGCTTCATGGGTTTGATTGGTTATTACCAATTCTTTATTGAAATTTTTTCTAATGTAGCCTATCCCATCACTTCATTGTAGTGCAAAGGAAAGAAGTTCATATGGACTCCTCAGTGTGATGAAGCTTTTGTTAATTTGAAAGGGATTATTATTATAGATCCTATTTTGATCATAACAAACCCAAATGGTAACTTTCAAGTTTGGATTGATGCTTCCAAAGAAGGATATGGAGGTATCTTGACTCAAGATGGTAAGGTTATGGCTTATGAGTCATAAAAATTGAAAGAACATGAAAATAAATAACTTATGCATGACATGGAGTTTTATTCCATTATTAATGAACTTAAGCAATGGAAAAATTTCCTACTAGGAAAGCCTTTCCAATTAAAATATGATCATCAAAGTCTTGAGTATTTTTTCTCTCAAGAAAATTTAAATGCACACTAGCATAGGTGGCTTGAAGTTTTGAGCAAGTTTGACATGAATATATCATATGTCAAAGGCAAAACAAACCTTATGGATGATTTACTTAGTAAAGACACATACCTTGCTATATTGTCGGTGTTACAAGGAAATTTTATAAATGTTGTTTTGGAATAGTAGCTTGCTGATGTATTCTTCTATGATGTAAGATTAGGTTTGGCCGATGAGCCTATACCTTAGATGGCTTAATAAGGCATAAAGGCAAAATTTATGTCCCTAGGATGGATGATGTAAGAGATTATGTACTGAATAAAGTGCATACAACACCTTATTATGATCATCTAAGGGTTATAAAAATGATGTGTGAGTTAAATAGGCTCTATTTTTGACGTAGAATGAAGCATGATATCACTAAATTTGTAGTTAAGTGCTTAGAATTACACTATTTAAGGCTAAGAATTACCATATATGAGGGATATTATACCCTCATGATGTTCCAAAAAATAAGTGGGTTGTAGTCTCACTTGATTTTATTGTAGGGCTACCAAAATCATATAGCAAGCATGATATAATCTTGGTAGTGATTGATAAGAAATTAAAATTGGTCACTTTATTTATAGAAATTTAATAGATGATGAATCCATATTTTTATAATGATTTTTGAAGGAATTAGTAATACTCTTTGGTATACCTAAAGTGATCATATAGATTGGGACAAGTTATTTACTTCAAGGTTTCAGCATACTTTAACTACAGCCTTTAGAACAAAGCTGAATTTTAGATCTTCATATCATCCAAAAATGGTTGGGTAAATATAATGGCTCAACCAAGTTATTGAATATATGTTATACATGTATGTAATAGTCCAATAAACAAAATGGGATGATTATCTTCATCTAGTTGAATTTGCATTTAATAATTCCTACCATTTAAAAATTAAGATGGTTCCATTTGAATCCTTATATGGATGTAAGTTCATAACACCTATTGGTTGAGACAACTTAGAAAACAATGCTATTAGTGGACCTAATTTATTATTATAATATGATAGGTAGATGGAAATAATAAGCTAGAATTAAGAATAACTTCTAACATGCAAAAGAGCTATGCAGATCTTAAGAGAACTCCACAAGAATTTATCATGGGGGATAAATTTTTTTCTATGCATTAAACCACAAAAAAGTTCTATTAAACTTAGCAAGGCTTTCAAATTAACACCATGTTTTGTTAGGCCTTTTGACATAGTGGAAATGATTAGCCCTATTACTTACTAACTGACACTTCATCCTTCTATTTTAAGGATTCATGATATTTTTCATGTTCCATTATTAAGAAAATATATACCTAATCCATCTCATGTTTTGGATTGGACTAATTTATAGGTCATGGAAGAGGAAAATATCTAGTTAAAACCAATGAGAATCTTGGACCATCATAGCATTAAACTATGTAACAGGGATATATAGCAGGTTTTCATGCAATGTGACTCTATCAACAAAAGGATTACTACTTGGGAAGATGTTCATGTTTTTAGATAAAATTATACATGATTTTTCTATTAATTCACTAGGATGGCTCCCTTCCAAGAGGGGGAGGATGTTATGATCTTGCATTTGATTATATATATTCTACTATCATAACATTATGTTTATTAGCTATTGTTTAGCTAGATTATTCTGGTACTTGCTATAGAAATGTGGGTTACATACTTAATTATGTGATTAATTATATTTATGGACTTATTTATATTGAAGATGATTTTATAATTTATATTTATTATCAATTTATGACATAGTGTAATTTATGCTATTTTGGTGGTTATAGGTTTTATCTATGAGCTAGGCAAGTGATGGAGGTTTTACTCCTAGATCCAATGAATTCTAAGCATGTTGTCATGTCTGATATGTATACTTATTTGATTATCCTTCAGATACTTTGAATTGGTTATTATATTTATCGATTGTGGTCTTTGTGTTGGTGATTGCTACTATACTTTAAGGATATCATTATGATTTGTTATTTATTGTTATTGTTCATTACTTGTGATTATATGTTTTTTCATCCATAGTATTTTCATTTGCATATCTCCATTCTTTGTTCCCGTAGGTCTTTGAATCTTTTTTGTTCTCCTTTAAACATAGAGACCTATTCACTTATGTACCTAAACCTAACAAAACCCACCTAGACCTAACACCCCCCTTGGAAACCCTTGTCACCCTTCATGTTTATCCTAACCCTTTTGACCTAACACCTATTTATTAAGGTTATGGCATATTGTTTTAATGACTAAGTATAGTCATGGCTTGGACTAAACTTAGGTTAATTCAATTTATGTTATTTTAATGTATTATCAACTAGGTCAATAGCTTATGATGGAATGTATTGACCCCATTAATGAGGTAGGTGGAAAAGGTTTCAATGATGAATAATTGGGTTGTGTCTAATACATTTTGCTAGTGATAATCTTTTTTTCCATTGGTGGAGGATTGATTATTTACCGAGCCTTCTAGACTCACCATTAATGGAGAGGTTGGCAAGGATTGCTTTGGGATTTGGAGGTGTTTCTCTCTCCTTCCATAATTAAATGCAAAGTGAGTAGGGGCATGGTGGAATGGATGGAAATAATGTGGAAGGTGGATGATAGGTAAAAGGGTTAGGAAGACGTAAATTTTGGGGTAAAATTAGTAAAATAGCTCAACTAGTTTTAATGGCAAGCTTCATAATTTTGAAAACATAACAACATTTGTCAAGTCTTAGAGTTTTCATCCTTTTTGGACTTCTAAAATCCTCTGCATTTTTACAAGTAATTATTTTGGGTTTTCTAGGTTGTTTTTGTTACTATGTTGATATAATGGTAAATATTTAGAGGATACAATTAATCTAGAAGTCTTTGGACTTTTCAGTGCATACATAGACCCATTATGACTATAAATTGATACATTTATTTTATATAAACTCACAATAAATGTATATACACTAAGTTTATAACATTTTTTTCAAGCCTTATCATTATACCATCATTTCATTATTTTATTATATGACTTATGACCCATAATTCATGCATGAGAGTTTGAAATCATTGCATGTTATCTGTGTGTTTTAAAGGATGACTATG
>JARHVA010004724.1:100000-210000 GCA_037957365.1 Torreya grandis | reverse complement strand
TACGATTCCAATTTTTTTTTGGTGTTGTTTCAATGTATTCAAGGTGAAAAATGTTAGCGCATGATGCCACAACTTTCCCTAACATCAATAAAGATAATAAATCATAGAGAATAAAAAATAATCATACAACACCACAAAAATCATAATGAAGGATAAGAATCTTAAAAACCAAGGCAAGGAAAATGAAATTCACAAACAAGGGTAAAATGTTGAAAAACTTGAGGAAGAAATGGAAGAGATCCATGTTAACCATCCCTTATTTATAAACCATAAAAATTAACTTATTTTAATGATATAAAAGGGGAGAAAAAAATGGAAAAATTTAATTAAACCCCATCCCTAAGGCATTAGAAATTAAATTAGGATAAGTCTCAAAGAAAGAAGAAATGGAAGAAGGGGAAATAGTCTCAAAAGAGGGTAAGAAAGTAGAACCTACAGAGGTGGATGAAGTAGTTCCATGTTCACTACCTCAATCTCAAAGTCTAGAAGTTAAGTCACTCATATTAAAAAATAATTTAGTTATATAAACATAAGAATTACTAAAAATAATTTAAATGTGGGGATTTACAACAAACTAGGAAGAACCATTTTGAGATATGTCTAATTCAAAAAAACTACCAAAGAGGTGGAAAATGGAGCCCATAGAACCCTAGAGGTTAGTATCATTTATTCAAAAAATAAAATATGAAATTCATTTCATGGAATATAAGAGGGTTTCATAATCCAAATAATCATAAAATAGCCAAAAATATTAGGAATAATCATGGTCCAAGTATCTTTTTATTACAAGAAACAAAAATGCCTAATAGTAATGTTTCCAAAATTAAAGATAGGTTTTGAAAGAACTCCATATATACTAGAGTTGGTGTTACAAGTGCTTAAGGAGGGTTAGTTATGTTTTGTAACCCTTAGGTGGTCAAGTGAGAAGGCTTGATTTTAAAAAAATTAACCACTTAACAATTTTGTTTATCGATAGAGACGATAATAAGGTATGGATTTTCTCTAATGTTTATGCCCCAAATTTTAGAAAATAGATAAGAATTTTTTTGTCAGAGTTGAATAATTTTATAAACTCTCGTAAAGATTGGAATTGAATGGTGGAAATGGAATTTAATACCCCTCTTACTCCTTTAGATAATATGTGGGGATCACAACATTTTTATTATAGCATGGGTGATTTTACATATTTTATTTTGGATAATGGGTTGGTTAATATGGATCTACTAGGTTCTAGGCTCACTTAGTCCTAGAGAAGGTTCATAAATAAGTTAATCCAATCTAAATTGGATATATATTTTTTATCATTCTATTATCTCTTCAATTAAAATTGTAATCTACCTATTATTCTAATACTTAGCTCTAATATTAAACCTATAGTGATTTACATGTATATGGATAATATAAGGGTTAATAATCCATCCACATTTGGAGAAATATGGATCCAGCACCCAAAATTAAAATAACAATGTAAATATTTGTGAGATAAAGAGTTTCAAGAGTAAAAAATGTTTAATGTAGTCCAAAAATTAAGGAATTTTAAATTTAAGATAAATAAATGGAAATAATAATCCTTCAAAAATGTTTTGAGAGAAAAATGGTTTTTAAAAAATTACATAGTATTGAATATGTTTTAAAAAGGAATGGATTGGATCAATAGCTCTTCTTGATAGAAAAATAATTGTTATCACTCAAACCATGCACCCACTAAATTGGAAGAATTGGTTTAGTGATTCAATGGGATCATCCTCCAAGATGTGGTACCCTTGTGCTCCTTGGGATGAACTTATGAAGAAGACTAGATTCCTTCTAATATAAATGCATATGATTTACAATCAACATGTAGGACTTATAGAGATGAATGGAAATCTACAACGTAAAAATATTTTGTGGGTAAAAGAGATAGCGGATGCTAAAAAGGAAATAATGGTGATGCACCAGGATTAGATGTATCAAATCTACAAGATTTAAATAACACACTATAGCTAGTAGAGGATAAAAATATAACACAAGCTCTAATATGAACACTTCAATTTCATAAGTGATTCACATGGAGGTTTAAGACACAATACAAAACTAAAATGGATGAAAAATGATCCACAAATAGTTTTTTCATAGACTTATATACACATAGAATATGACCTATAAAAAAAAAATCCAAGTTATAAACGAAGTCATAGGAATGGAAAACAATGATAGGGATAGAAATGATCCACACAAAAAGATTAAAAAACCATGGGAAGTGCTTAGGATTTAGAATAATAGAGAAAGATGAACTTAATTCTCTTTAAAATGTAGGGTTGGGGTGGTAAACAAGCTCTTGAAGGGTAAATTTTGGTAGCATTAATGTTATCAAAAAATGTCAACCCTTTTACAATGTAAAACCCAAAATTTTAGAGGCAATGGGAAGATCATGGGTCATTGATTCAATCTCATACACTATTCGGGGCAATTGCAATAATTAATGGTGAGTGGAAAGTATATGGTTGAGTAGGAAAGTAAGATTCTATGATATATTCAAGGCATTCCCATGATTTTTGTAACTATACCACATCTCAATTGAATATTAGTAGCTGAAGGTAGTTAAGATTGGATTGGGATCAACATTCACCCAAGACCTATGCAGTTAGAGCCATACATCTTTAAGGATAAATTAATATTTTATGCTATGCACTTGATCCTAATGTGCATGCCATATTTTGGTGGATGTTTTTACTTAGTTTTAAATTGAATTATACCTCCTAATTAATCATTTCTTGGTGATGAATTGATCTGTAGCTTAATTTTTCAAAATCAAATTGAGTGCATAGTCAAATCATGGATTTTGGTAGTTTTAATGATTGGATGGGCCATCAAATTTAATTTTGTGCATTGATGATATGGCACTAGTTCATTCATGATATCCTTTGTTACTTATTCACATATTTATTTTAACCCATTGAGCCCTAGCTATAGTTTATGGCCTCCACATGTCATTTCCCTAATTACTTTGGGCTTTATGTTATATAAATGTCAACTAGGCCATGTGACAACTTCTTATTTCCCCCCTTTTCTTGGGATCTATTTAGTGTGCTATATTGAATTCTAGATAGTTTCCTATTATTCATTGGTGTTCTTACCATTGTGTGCTAGGGATACCATCTCCATATAGCTTATTCTCATTATTCCATTACTTAACACACTATTAGGCTTACACAGACCACCCTAGGACTCCAGAGTAGTGAGCTTTCACCACATGGCATCATCCCAATGACCCACCATCTTAGGGCTCTAACATATTATATAGGATGTATAGATATCTATGGGAGATTAGGGTAGTTGGATTTTTCCACATGACATCATCCCATAGACCCACTATCTTAGAGGAATTTGAACTATATGGATGGTTTTGGACTTTGTGTCCCTAGGATTGCAAAAAGTGGAAGTACCTCACTTGGAAACTTACCAAAGGATTTACTAACATCATTTCCTCATTAGTAAACTTTTTGAAAATTGAATAATTATTTAAGATAATTTTTTATAGGCCGAAGACTATTGGGAGAGTGATGTGTGGCACCAAGCAATGTTAAAAAAAAATAGCTAAGTCTTTTTATGACTAACAAACCAAGAATCAATCAAGACATTATTGGGGGCTCATTATATTTAATCTCTTCACTTTGAAATCCATCATTGAGAAGTATCTTGAAAAATCAACTAAGTCTTTTTGTTGCTCAACACTTATGGGCTTCAAGATTACTATGTGTTCACTAGGAAGGCTGAAAGGGAAGTCAAGAAGCTTCTGGGAGACCGAAACTCATAGATCCTATAAGCATATTATCCATTATGGATTAAAATTGAATGCAAAAAATCAACTAAGTCTTGGGACTGATCGAATAAATATTAAAAATCTCATGCTTGATCTTTAAGCCTTGAAAGGAACTCAGACGCTACTCTTGAGTTCATGTTTCTAAGTGTGCACTTACTTATCTTTTTTCCTTATGCAATATTTAATATTTAAACACACTCTACACAAAGGGTGGACACTAAATGATACACAATAAGATGGGTGTTGAAGGTTGTGTAGTAAGATGGTCATTGAAGAGTAACATCATAAGAACATTTAAAGTTTGTGATTCTATAAAAGGTGAGAATAACAACCTCTCTTGAAATTTTCCTAAGTTAAAAAACATATTCATCTTTGTTGGACTCTATCTATATTTTGAACCCCTAAATTACCTAATTCGAGTGTTTATCTTTCATAGTGATCCAAAATGTTTAACATTCTAGAGAACTCTATGGGATTCTTATGCCTGCTAAGAAGGAATCCAAAATGTTGACCATTTTGGGTCACCATGGAAGAACAAAACCTGAGTTTAGTATTTCAAAGATTTAAAATTTAGGTAGATTCCAATAAAAAAATAGATATTTTGAGCTTCTTACTTAACCACATACTTTCCACTCACCATTAATTTTTTTAACCACCCCCAATAGTGGGTGAGATTGAATCAATGACCCACGAGCTTCCCATTGTCTATAAAATCTTGGGTCTTAAATTGTAAAATGGTCAACATTTTTAGACACCATAATGCTTCCAACATTTTCCATCAAATATCCCTCTCTTGGTATAACAAAGCCCTATTTATTTGAGTTTGTAGTATTACCTTAGACATTGAGATTAATAAGAATTGGTTACTTTTATTCATGATCTATGTTTTGTGTGCTTTCATGGTTGTTGACCCTTGTCTATGGATGTTCATCCCTCTCATTTTTTTCCTCCCTTTGTACCTCTATGCAAAACCAAAATATTCTATAGGTCTCATGCTATGTATACACAGGTCTATGTAGGCATTATCTTTGGACCATTTTTCATCCCTCTTAATACTGCTCTATGTTCCCTTACCTCCATGTTAAACATTTATGAAATGCACTCGATTTGAATATTTTAAAGTTAGTCTATTATTATTATTATTATTATTATGTCATTAATCAAGTGATTTTATCTTTCTTTTCTTGGTGCATCACCTTTTACATAACTACAACCCTCTTACCTTTTCTCTCCCTTTTCCCCTTGTCAATTTTAGGTTTAGTACTAGTTGTATATTTTATTTTTCTCTTCATGGGTTTGTGAACTAGTCCTAAACTAGGTGAATCTAGAATAGAAGGAAGTTGGCCTACTATAGAGGTTCATCCCAGGGATTTCAAGTGTCCCACACCTTGGTAGATGATCCAATCATCTCACCAAACCATTTCTTCCAATTTAACAGGTGCACAATTTGAGTGATAACAAAAACCAATTAGTAATTACGATAATCTTAAAGTAAAAGATTAAAAATTTTCAAGGAAAAAATACAAGAATCTTTGGATAATGGGGTGATATATAAAATCAAAAAAATCCCATATATCTACTCTCAAATAGAGGAGTTCAAATAAAATAAATGAGGTGGTCAAGGATGATGGATCGTTTTGTTTATAGGATAAATATATTACTGAAAAACTAGTCTCTCTTTATTTTTATAAATATTATTTTTATAAAATCTCAAACTTATCTAGATAAGGAAGAATCTTTTTAGAATCTTGTCCCAATAACCTTAGTCATGTCAATAATGATAAAATAACTAGGCTTCATTGTCCCAAATAAGTCAAGTTTTTTTATTTTTATATGGAATGAGACAAATCCCTAGGTCTACATAATTTCCCTCTATGTTTCTTATAGTTCTTAGATATTGTTTAAAGGTACATGGCCACATTGGTGAATGAAATATTTCAAGTAAATATAATTATAAAATAATCAATAATGAATACATAATTCTCATTCCTAAAATGTTAGGGGCAAGATAATTAAAGGACTTTATACCTATAATGTTTTTTAATACTATCTATAATATTTTCTCCAAGACCTTAGTTTTGAGACTCCAAGTCTTATTACCCAAAATTATATCTCTCTATCAAGAATATTTTTCATTTGGTATAAATATTATGAATAATATAATTATGGTTCATGAATCATTACACTCTATAGATAAATCTTAAAGGGTTGGTATATTTTTTAAAATAAACATGAGAAAGGCTTATGAAAAATCCTCTTGGAGTTTTCTGGGGAGGATTTGAGAAAGATTAGGTTTCCATCCTAAGTTAAATATAATTTTCTCATACATAACCGCACCAAGTTTCTTGATTCTAGTTAATGGATCCTGAGGGTAATTTTTTATAGGAGAGAGAAAACTAAGGTAGGGGATTCTCTATCCATGTAGATTTTTATCATCATGTCTAAATCTTGGAATATTTTTTTATAAATATATAAATAATGGCACATTAAGGGGTCTTCATATAGCTCCTAATATTTTTTCTACTACATATCATTAGTTCATGGATGGTATATTAATTTTATGGGAAGCCTTGGTTTAAGAAACCAAATAACATTTGAAAACTTATTATATATTATGTATATGGCTCATATAAATCTAAAAACATACACAAAAATATCTTTTCTTCATGGATAATCGAAAGGAAGAGAAACTAAGATTTAAACCATTTTAGAATGTCAAGTCAAAGCTCTACAAACTACCTACTTAGGAATGTCTTTATTCAAAGGAAAATTGGATACTGATAGTTGGAATACCATATTAGATAGGTTTCAACATAAATTAGAATGATAGATAGGATGCTTTCTCACTCAAGTAGGAAATATTCAATTATTAAAGACATATCTTCAAAGTTTACCCATTTATCTTGTCTCTTTTCAAAGTTCCTTGAAAAATAATGAAAGGGATTACAAAATTCCAAAAATATTCCTTTGGTATGGGAATAAAGGTAAAAATATAATTCTTCTTATGGCCTAGGATAAATATGCTTACCCTAATCTCATGGATGTCTTAATTTAATATAAATTAAAGGAGTGTATAAAACCCTCATAGCTAAAATGGGTTGGAGATTAATCGCTGAAAATACCTTGTGGACTAATATTATTAAGGACAAGTATTTGTAAAATAAGAATGTTGATATCTTTCTAATTTTGTGAGCCCCCCTTCCCCCTCTTGGAGGGTCATATTTTAGGAATTTTAAAGTCAATATTAGGAATATTTTGGGAAAAAGTTGCACATGGAATATTAGGGGATGGAAATAAAACATAATTCTGGGCTGATGTCTGGTTCTACTATAATCCCTTAAGTATTATAGATCCTTAGAATAATTTGTGCCCAATATAAAGGGAAAGTGTTCAATATTGTTTGTAATTTAATGGGATGGGAAAATATAATAAAGTATTCTCTTTTGACAAAATTAATATAAAGGTTATTTATGACATTTGGTCCTTTAATTAAAATTTAAAACAAATTACATTTGTCGATTACCCAAAGAAGATGATCTAGTTTAGTCAGTGTTAGAGGATGGTTCACATAATTTAAAATTTAGGTATATCATTAAAATTAATACTTTTAATTTTATATTTACATTAGGAACCCTTTTGGATAGGGACATCATCCCTAATATAAATATTTTCTATTAGTAGGCTACTCAAAATAAGATTTTGTTTAATATTGAAGAATCAATTATAAAATATAAACATTGGTGATGTAAAATATAGTTATAAAGTTCCCAAACTAAAATATATAGTTATGGGGGCATCCCCCCATCATATAAAACCATATTAACCAATAATACAATAGAAAAAATCACCCCATATAGGCAGCCCAACAAATAGTAGCAAGAGAAATAAAACATAAAAACAACACAGAACTACCACCCCAAAGGTGGCACATTAGAATTTAAGAATCTACTTCCATAAAAATAGTGGCACAGTCTAGATCATAATCTTCATCTAAGTCCACATTAATATTTCCCTTAAAAAAGTCTTTATTTCTATTAGGTCCCATCTGGATCTATCTTGTAACCAACTATGGGGAATACTTGTCAACTCTTTTTAGAAAACTTTTCATGTTATTCCTTCTAACATAGTCCAAGACATATTCCACATCTAACAAACCACCCATTTATATAATATTTTATAATTTCTCAGTGAACACATTCACATTATCATTAATCATCTTCCATATATCCTTTTGTGTATCCTCATGTTGTAACATGGGGGTAGAGCTTGGGGGAGAAGAAGCTGTCACATCATACTTTTCAAAAGAACCAAGGTTAAGATTCAAGTCAAGTGGGGTGAAATATTCATTTTCTTATTTAATAATACAACTACCTAATACATATTTATACACATCCCTTACCATATATTCATTTTCCAATAGCCATCTATCCACCACATTATTATCAAAGTCTGATGAATTTACCCATTCCTGCACAGGTTATCTTCTTGGTTGAAATATGAGTCCTTTATACAATGCCACTCATGCTCAATTATCTTTATTTCAATAACTAATTGATGGTAGACCACCCAATATGGGTGTGGGATTATCTTTGGGTATCCACCAAAGTCAATCAAGTAGTCAGAGGTAATTTTGAGAATTTCAATTTTTAGAAACAATTTTAGTTGATCTTGTGGTTAGTTGAAGGAAAATATACAAAGAGACTAGATGAAGAATGACTTCTACTAAGAAGTCAATAAGCACCCTAGCCATGTGTTGGAATACCTCTAAGTTATTTTGTTTCCATAAAAACCATAAAATATTAGTTGAAAAACAATCTAAATTTTATGAAAGAAAGGATGAATTTTAAATTTATCATAATATAACTAAAAATTAATGTTTAACCAACCAATGTCAAATTCAAAAACCACATTGTAGTAATTAAGATAACTTTTACATATGCTAGACCCATATGGGCAAGAGAAAAAGACATTTTAAATAGTTTCAATCTCACTAAAAAAAGAACAAAAAGTCTATTCATAGCCACATTTACTCAAAATAGAACCAACACCCTATATGAAATCAAAAATGCATCATATCTATAAATCAATCCTAACTCAAAGAAGATAGATCATACCATACACTTTAGATTGGGGACACATTGATAATCAAGAACATGACCAATATGGGGATCTATTAGACCTGATTAGGGGATCTCTTACCATAATACACTATGTTAGGGAAAGTTCCAAATCCTCTACTCAAGTACAATCATGAAATAACCCTAAGCAAGTTATGTGTTTTTATATCTCACTAAACTAATAATAAGTAAATTAAATTTAATCTAGTGCTCACCAAAACTTATGACATAAATTGGGGGTTAGAAACAAGAAAATTAAACATGCATAAGAGACATATACTCATATAAATGTATATGGAATACTAATGCATGGAAGAGAAGTACAAATGCATATCTTTATACTCTTATAAAGGAGGAACAAATTTAGGAATACTTGCTTTTTAAGATGAACCCATTGAGCCTCAATATCTCTCTTGGCCAAGATACTTTACAAGAGGTTGTTGTGGTATGCAATAATGACAAGGATAAATCATCTTTAGGCTACATAACCTATAAATGCATCTAAATGACTTCTCCACAAGACATGATCCATATCTCCAAATAAAGTATGAAACCCTAAGATTTCTCCTCAATTAGAATGGTGGATAATAAAATTAATAATATCTCTTAATTTGTATTCTCTTCTCTAAATATTGGAAAAATGAACTTGTATATATAGGTAGATCTAACCTTAAACCCTTCCAAAAATTTTGACCAACAAGGTCAACTCAATCAACTTAGCACAATTTTGGACAAGAATTCACTAGGTCATGGGCTAGGTCAGCTAAGAGTTGACCTAGACCCTAAGTGAATTTTACCCAAAACTATAAAGGGTCATCCCAATCTACCTAGTATAGTAAAAAAAATTGAAAACTATAAAGGGTCAACCTGATAGACCTAGTATAGCTGATAGTCAAAAAAGAGATAAGGTTACAAAAAGGAGGATAAAGGGTGGAAAATGATTGAAGAGTGTGCAATAGATAATAAAAATCTTAGGGATAAGTTTCTCAAGATACAAGTGTGTATAAAACAAGTGGAAAAGGGACAACAATCTTGTAAAGCACTAATGGTTTGTCCACCCCTTTTTGGATGCACCCCTTAGGGTGTGCACTCAGAGAGATTAAGACTTGATAGGTTTTTGCAAGATAAAAAATGCTAGTAATCAATAAAATTTTGAAAAATATTATGTGTATATATATACCCCACTCAAATCTCATCACGTGTCATGTGAGTGTAACATGAGATGGTGCTTCAAGAATAGAACCTGATAACACATAATGTTGATGCTAAGTAAAATATAGTAAGGAGAAAATAAGATAACTAAAAGGATAGAATTGAAAAACACATACCTTTACTTACCTTATTTTTTTAGATAAATAATTAGAATATAAGAGAAGTGAAGGTATCCAAATGTGAATAACATTAGGTGAACCTATAGAAATTAGTGCAAAAAGTAGCCAAAATTGAAATTTTTGGAATTTAGGTGAATTAGAAAATTAATATTTTTTAAGGCAAGGTTATAACCAAAAATATTGAGGGAAAATTCATGCTAAAAGGATGGAAAATGAATGAAAAATTATTGTATAATAAAACATGTAAAACATAAATGGAAAAAATAAATGTAGAATATACTAAATCATGTTGGGAAGTATGTAAAACATAAATGGAAAAAAGGAATGTAGAACATACTAAATCACATTGGGAAGCATGTAAAACATAGATGAAAAATGAAATATAAATGCAAGAAAACTCTAAAAAAGATATGTAAGTGACAAGTTACTCCATGTGAGATAAGCATGTCAAATCAAACATAAAGAAATTAAAAATGGCTAAAAATGAAATTGTAAATTGATATGTAATACAAGTATGTCAAATGAAGGTGAAGAAAGCAAAAATAAATGAACGTGAAATGTAAGTCAATATGTAAGACAAACATGAATAAATAATACATAAAGGGAAATATGTAAGAATGCCAAATGTCATATGTAAGATAAAGCAAGTCCACAAAAACAAAACAAAACAATGATAGATAAATTAAAATCAAAAATATCTAAAGGATGAAAACTAAAACTTAGTGCTTGTTATGAGATACAATGTAAGAAAACACAACTAGATAATGACATGACTATTGACCAATTTTGCCCACAAGCAAATTTTTTGGTCCCCTTCTTCCCTT
Source organism: Torreya grandis (assembly GCA_037957365.1). NCBI lineage: Eukaryota > Viridiplantae > Streptophyta > Pinopsida > Cupressales > Taxaceae > Torreya > Torreya grandis. Next base: position 198,926 of record JARHVA010004724.1, on the reverse strand, counting down.
ACTATTCAATGCCAGTCATTTTTAGGTTGCACAAGTTCATGCCATGGTTCTTCAGCTTGGTTCAACACTTTGGTTCAGCCCTTTGGTTCAATCGACACTTGGTTCATCCACCTTCAAGTTCAAACATCTCGATTCAACATGGTTGAACCACTTGAACCATTGAACTAATTTTGGTTCAATGGCTTGGTTCAATGAGCTTGGTTCATCATCCTAGTTCAATCAGTTAGCTCATTGGCTAGTTCATCAGCGTGCAATGGTTGAACAAAGTGAACTATTAAACCATTTTGGTTCAACGGCTTGGTTTAAAGGGAGTGGTTCAATCATTTGGTTTAACTAAGGTGGTCCAATGGCTTCAAGTTCATCGGATTTATTTCACTTGGCATTGGCGCACATGGTTGGACCAATTAAATTGTTGAACCATTTTGGTTCAATAGCTTGGTTCAAGGGTATGCCTAGTTGGCCGAGGGGCAGTCCAAAGGTTCAAATACCCTCGTGGAGGGCAAGCACTTTAATCAAAGGAAAGGACCCAGGTAAGTTTTTTAGATTTTGTTTAAGTCTGAATTCCTTCGAACTTATTGTCTAAAGGAATTCCTTCAAACAAAAAGTCTGAAGGAATTTGGGCGTAGCTCAAATCAAAAGGCCAAGGCTGGGGAGAATTTCCATGAACTTTTTGTCCATGGGGAATGTCCACAAGCAAATCCCACGGGAACCCAAGAGGAAACATCTGGAGGAACAAACAACCTGCTAAAGGACCCTGAAGGGTAGGTGCCCTTACAAGGAACTCTCAGCCAAAAGGCAAAGGGCATTTTCAAACATCGGAGGGTCACCTTCCCTTTAAGAAGGTGCTAAGAAGAGACAAAAGACAAAGGAGTGCCCACAGAGAAGGCTGAGGAAGAAAAGCCTGAAGTAAAGCTAGTGAAGGACTTGATGACATTTTGACAGGGATAAGGATGTCTCAGAGGCCATCAAAATTAACAAAGAAAATTAGCCATTGGTTTTCAAACCAATGATGACCATGTGAATGTCAAAATTATCATAGCAAAATAGCCATTTGCTTTCAAAATGAAAGAGCGCTAACCGTGGAAGGCCCAAAAATGTAGCGACCTGCCAAAAGTTCACCCCTGAGGGCCAAAGGAGCTAGAAGAGACAAGATAAGAAAAAGGACAAAATCTGATGTGACAAAGCAGGAGAATAACAAGGTGCAGAAAAAGACAAAGCAGTCTAGGTGGCAAAAGGAAGGCAATTTATTGCTTGATAATCCCCCAAATGGTGTAAATAATGAATGGCATGGTTTGTGCATTTAAAAGGGGACAAATCTCAATCTATTTGTAGAAAATAGGGCATCTTGTGTTTCCACATTAATGCTTGAATGCCAAAGTCAAATTCAATGATCATACAACATGGTTCTAGGATGCCTCTTCTAGAAAGACAACATCGACAACAATGTTTTCCTCTTCCCAATGAGGGGACACAAATGGGCCACTTGTAAAAAGGGGCACCAAAAGACCTCCTTTCTTCTCCTATATATTGAAGCCTTGTCATTTGAGAATATATCTTTCACATTTTGTAAGGCATAGCCCTGGCAAAATTTCCACCTAAATCGATAAATGCAGTTTTTACCTCTATCTTGGATAGATATTTTTGTGTATGTCTTGAGTGTTTGTTTGTGTTTAGTCATTGTCTCTTGATGCTTTCATAGGTCCAACACCAACATACATGTTTTCTACAATGCACCATTTCTATAACTAATAGGAGGAGAGCTATATTTGTAAGTGCAGGAGTAGAAGAAATTACTTATAGTGTGCATTTCACAGCACCTTGGTGAATCTCTATTTTTTGTGTTTTCATGAAAGCCTCCCTGCTAGTTTCTTGTAGCCTGGTCCTTCTACCAAGTGTGAAGTGTATGTATGTATTTGTCTAATTTTAAGAGTGGGTGTGAGAAGGTCACCTTATTTTGGTGCATCACCTCTTTAGAGTAGTTTGTTTTCCTGCATCTCTCTCCTTTTTCATCCTCCCCCCATTTTATCTATATATATATATATATGTATTAGCACTTGCTAGAATGAACATGATGCATCAGAGGGAGCTAGACCTTACCTAAAGACTCTCCCCTCTATCTTCATTATTCTTATAGGTGAGAGGGGAGTTTCCATAGTTGTGAGAAGGCAGGATCTTAGCCTCCTACGAAGGGTGCAATTTTTTCCATCAACAGTTTTGGCACGCATGATGGGACTCACTAGGATAGGTTTTGTCCAAAGAGTTGAAGAAATTTTGGTGTGTTCTTCAACTGACCAGCCTTTGGAGGCTTTGCATCAAACACCAATGGCGACTTTGAGTTGAATCTATTGGAGTAGCCTCATGCCATTCAAAAATCACTTTTTGTATGTATAATTCTTTTGCACAAGATCATGGGTCTTATTTTTCTTCATATGATTTCAATCAGGCTAAAATTTTTTAGAGAATTGCCTCAAGTAGCTCTCCTAGTTTCCCTACAATGATAAGGGAAATGGCCTTAGAATTGGAGATTAATAGACAAGAAGAGTAGTACAGATATTAGCAAGAGCTGATGTATGAAGAAGAGTGTTCATTTAGGCAAACACAGGTCTTGCAATCCATGGAAGAGGAGGTAGAAAAATGGAGAAATCCATTTATTCAAGGCAGTCAACCTTATGTGCCCCTTCCTAATCTGAAGAAATCCCCCTCTTTTACACCAAATCCTTTCTATTAGTTAGCACTTGTTCACACCAGCTCATCAAATGTATCTGCTCTCAATCCCGTGCACCTAGCTTTCCAACATCAAAGGGCATTAGAACAATCTCCCATGGAGATGAATCTACTCAATTCCTTATATTGTGAATCTTCCATTAGGGGGAATACCACCAACCAACACGTCCCTCTTCTAAAGACTCCTCTAGCGCATCAATAGTCTCTTCCTTGCATTCCCCAACCTCCCCAAGTCTTTCAACGTGATATGCAAATTCCAAGTTGGAGGAAGGATTGTCAGGAACCAGCCTAGAGCTTTGAAGAGGATCATGCTAGTGACCTCTAAGAAAGACTCTCTCAGGATAATCTAGCCAAGCAAATTGAAGATTTAGAGGCTAGGATGAAGCTGCTTCTTGAAAGAGAGTTCAAACTTCCAGACCTTGTGGAGGAGCCCTAGGACCTTGGAGAAAACAAAGTTGCTACCTGTTTATAAGAGCAAAATTCCAATTTTGAGATCCTGAATTAGGGAAAAATAGTAGAATCATGGGGTAGGAAGGAGGAAAAGCAAGGTTTTTCTCAAAACCTTGAAGAAGCTAAGGCTTCCCCTACTCATGATAATGTTAATGACCTCCAAGAAAAGCTTTTCCAATAAGATCTGGCTAGGAGAATTGTAGAGTTGGAATCTAGAGAGAGTTTCCTTAGCTAATGTGTGATGGATGGTTCAGACCAAACAACACATTTTATGTTTGAACACACCCCACCTACACATTTCCAAGAGAGATATCAGGCCATACCTAATATAGATGAGGTGTGAATGAAGTGGAAAGAGGAGAATCATTTGATTCTAGCTCAAGGACTGCCTCCTCTTCCACATGATTTCTCCACTTCACCCCTTCTCAAGGAAGAACCTATTCTGTAGGAGGCAAGTGAGGAGTAGAAGATCCAATCTATAGTTCTTCAAGAGGCTATCACGAGTGACAATGAAGAAGAAATCATCATCAATGCTCCTTGTGAAGACCTTATCAGTAGTGGAGAAGATACAGGTCTTGCATATATGCAGATGTTCCAACAATACGAGGAGGAACAAATGCATGGTAAGCTCTCTTCCCCTCTATTTGATGAACTTCCTTGCTATTTTGATGATGAGGATGACTACACTAAAGATCCTAAGTTAGAGGAAGATCAGGAGGATACCTTTAAACATCTAAAGGTCCTCATCTTTGAGGAGGAAAAGGAGAGGTCTATCTTCCTGGAGGAATGCCTTGAAGAAGAGAGTTTTAAACAGAGAGGTGATGTTCTATGGGATGATCAATCATTTTGTGAGTCCATTTCAGACATCACCATAGTCACCCTTCTTCAAGAAGGCTAAGAGGAAGCAAAGGATGAGTCTAATAGGATCTTTAATGAGGTAGAAGGAAACAAGTCAGACCATGATACATTGTAGAAGAGCTATACACATCAAAGGGCTTATGGTGATGAGCCAGCAACCATTGATTTCTTGGTAAGGAGCACCAATATAAAGGACCAAAATTCAACAAGCCTCCAGGGACAAGAAGAATACATGTATGTTGGAGGCATGTTTGAATCTGATCCACTTAGATACCAACCAACTCAGGTGGCAGGCAAGAAGAGCAGGTCACCAAATCTCTTTTTTGTTTAGCTACTTGCCTGGCACCATAAGTCCTTTTGCCAGGAAGGAAACTTAAGAAATTTTCCCTTTGATCCAAGATGGAGGTGAGAATACCTGGTTAGCTATATATAGTACTTTGTTTTTAGTTTCTTTTCCTACTTTCCCTAAGTGTTGTTGCACAAGTAGTGTTTTTTAGCCTTGTGTGTTTCCCTTTACATTGGGGTAAAAAGCTTCATGTTTGATTCTTGGATCTTTTAGGGCTATTGCTAACTCTTTCATAGTTGCATCTAACGGCGTGCCCAATGGAATGCAAGGTAACTAGTCTCTAAGCATAGCAGGCATGTTTCCCTTGAGAGTCACCAATTTGTTGACCAATTTTGCCCACAAGCAAATTTTTTGGTCCTCTTCTTCCCTTACTATTCAATGCTAGTCATTTTCAGGTTGCACAAGTTCATGCCATAGTTCTTTGGCTTGGTTCAACACTTTGGTTTCACCCCTTGGTTTAATTGGCACTTGGTTCATCCACCTTCAAGTTCAAACATCTCGATTCAACATGGTTGAATCGCTTGAACCATTGAACCAATTTCAGTTTAATGGCTTGGTTCAACGAGCTTGGTTCATTGGCCTAGTTCAATCAGTCAGCTCATTAGCTAGTTCATCAGTGTGTAATGGTTGAACAAATTGAACCATTGAACTAGTTTGGTTCAATGGCTTGGTTTAAAGGGAGTGGTTCAATCATTTGGTTCAACTAAGGTGGTCTAAAAACTTCAAGTTCATCGACTTTATTTCACTTGGCACATGGTTAAACCAATTAAACCATTGAACCATTTTGGTTCAATAGCTTGGTTCAAGGGTATGACTAGTTGGCCAAGGGGCAGTCTAAAGGTTTAAATACCCTTGCGGAGGGTAGGTGCTTCAATTAAAGGAAAGGACCTGAGTAAGTTTTTTTAGATTTTGTTTAAGTCCAAATGCCTTCAAACTTTTTGTCTGAAGGAATTTCTTCAAACAAAAAGTCTAAAGGAATTCAGGCGTAGCTCAAATCAAAAGGCTAGGGCTAGGGAGAATTTCTATGAACTTTTTGTCTGCAGGAAATGTCTACAAGTAAAGCCCATGGGAACCCAAGAGGAATCATCTGGAGGAACAAACGACCCACTAACGGACCTCGAAGGGCAAGTGCCCTTGTGGGGGACTCTCAGCCAAAAGGCAAAGGGAATTTTCAAAGACCAGAGGGTCACCTTCCCTTCAAGAAGGTGCTAAGAAGAGACAAAAGACAAAGGAGTGCCCACAGAGAAGGCTAAGGAAGCAAAGCCTGAAGCAAAGCCAGTGAAGGACCCGATGACATTTTGATAGGGATGAGGATGTCTCAAAGGCCATCAAAATTAACAATGCAAATTAGCCAATGGTTTTCAAACCAATGACGGCTATGTGAATGTCAAAATTAGCGTAGCAAAATAGTCATTTTCTTTTAAAATGAGAGAGTGCTAACCATGGAAGGCCCAAAATTGCAGTGACCTACCACAAGTTCACCCCTGAGATCTGAAGAAGCCAAAAGAGACAAGATAGGGAAAAAGACAAAATCCCTAGTGACAAAGCAGGAGAATGACAAGGTGCAAAAAGAGACAAAGCAATCTAGGTGACAAAGGGAAGGCAATTTATTGCCTGATAATCCCCCAAATGGTGCAAACAGTGAATGGCATGGCCTGTGCATTTAAAAGGGGACAAATCTCAATATGTTTACAGAAAATAGGGCAGCCTATGTTTCCACATTAATGCTTGAATGCCAAAGTCAAATTTGGTGATCATACAACATGGTTCCAGCAGGCCTCTTCTAGAAAGATGACATGGGCAACAGTGTTTTCCTCTTCCCAATGAGGGGATGAAAATGGGCCACTTGTAAAAAGGGGTGCCAAAAGGCCTCCTTTTTTCTCTTATATATTGAAGACTTGTCATTTGAGAATCTATCTTTCACATTTTGTAAGGCATAGCCCTGGCAAAACTTCTGCCTGAATCAATAAACATAGTTTTTACCTCTATCTTGGATAGATATTTTTGTGTTTGTTTGTGTTTAGTGATTGTCTCTTGATGCTTTCACAAGTCCAACACCAACATACCTGTTGTCTACAAGGCACCATTTTTGTAGCTGACAGTAGGAGAGCTATATTTGGAAGTGTAGGAGCAAAAGAAATTACTTACAATCTGCATTTCATAGCACCTTGGTGAATCTCTATTTTTAGTATTTTCATGAAAGCCTCCCTGCCAGTTTTTTACAGCCTGGTCCTTCTACCAAGTGTGAAGTGTATGTATGTATTTGTTTGATTTTAAGAGTGGGTGTGAGAAGGTTGACTTATTTTGGTGCATCACCTCTTTAGAGTAGGTTTTTTTCCTACATCTCTCTCCCTTTTCATCCCCCCCCCCATTTTATATCTATGGAAACTCCCCTCTCGCCTGTGGGACTAGTGAAGCTGGAGGGGAGAGTTTCTAGGTAAGGGCTAGCTCCCTCTGATGCATCATGTTCATTCCAGAAAGTGTTAATACATACATACATATATATATGTATGTATGTATTAACACTTTCTGGAATGAACATGATGCATCAGAGGGAGCTAGCCCTTACCTAGAAACTCTCCCCTCCAGCTTCACTAGTCCCACAGGCGAGAGGGGAGTTTCCATAGTTGTGAGGAGAAGGTAGGAGCTCGACCTCCTGCCAAGGGTGTAATATTTTCTGTCAACAATGACTAGTATGATAATGAGATGGTGTGTTAAGTGGTTCAAGGATGTTTTTGAGGAAGGCATGGTCCTATCCAAGGTCTTACAATGTAACTCTAAAACTATAAACCAAGAGGTATAATAAGGTAGATGTGATCAACTACAATCAATAGCCAACAATTGGAATATAAGGAAAATATGATGTAAAAAATGAATGTGAGGCATAACATGGGTTATGTGAACATCCTTAGCAATAATGAGACACACTAGGTAAGTGAGAAAGGCTAAGAACTATAAACACCGAGGACTTAGGATATTTTGACTAATGAACACAAAGCTTGGAATAAAAAGTGAAGTGTATAGATCATCCCATGAAGGATATATGTATGAAAATTAAAATGGACCTACCTTCCCATAACATGTTCCCCATTCCTTGAGACCCCTATAGATTCATCAGTCTACTATGAAGATTAGGTACTTACATGAGAAAGTAGGTAGCAATAAAATATAATTTTTATTATCATTTTATAATCTATTAGCCTACTACACCCCAATGAACCTTAGATTTATTGTGAAGCCAACTTTGGAGTTTGAGCTATAACTAGAAAAAGGGGATGTGTTTGAATCACGTCTTTTAGTGTGATTTGACTTTTAGAATTTGGAATGTTGCCTTTTAGATCATTAGCTTTTGTTAAATGATTTGGATTTTTACTTTTTTGATGGACTTTTTTTATTCCTCATCCATACAGATTTGGAAAATGAAACATGGGTGTTAAATATGACAAACACAAGAAAGCTTACACTTGGTCACTAAATAAAAGGACCTAAAAACCAAGGTTTCTAAAGACTCCTATACTTTCCCATAAGTAAGTTTACAATCTCAAAATTAATGGATGTGATCCTTAAATGAAAGGAAATAAGGGAAATATGGGGATCATAAGATATTTGTCTATGTAATAAGTTATATAATGATGAATATGCTCATAACTGATCATAGTGAGGTAAAATAGTGTTATAAAAGGGATGAGGCTATGCTTATGATAGTCATGCCATTAGATAATCCATACTAACCTACAATGGGTCTAGTAGAAGCACCAATAAAAGTATTAATCATCCCAAAAGGTGATTTAAATATGTTTTAATGTGGTAATTTGTGAGGAAGGCTAGGTACTATCTATGGCCTTACATTGTAAATCACATGGTGAACATTAATGAGGTGAATGTTAAATAAAGAAAAAAATAATCATAAAGCTACTAAAGAAAAGAATGGCATAAAAAGAAAAAAAATAAAAGAGATATATAAGGACCAGAGTGAAAAAATTGCCAAATGTAATGTGTAATAAAACCAAAGAACCTAAAGGTGATAATGATGCTAGTAAAGTGTGAATAAAAGAGGTAAAGTGCACAAAAACAAAGAAACATGAGACAAAAAATAAAAATAAAATATATGCTAATGTTTGTATCAAAGATGAGCATGTGAATTACAAGTATATAAGTCTCAAAGGTTTCTTGAAGCGGAATTTGGTTGTTATTATGCATTGTAGAATAAGAGTGGGTATCATAAGATTTACCAATAGTGAATGTAGGGATGGGCATCATAGGATGCCCCAAAGTCTAAAAGGACATGTTTATGGGAATCGTAAGATGCCCAAAAATGTGAGGTGGAGTGAGGTAACATTGAACTATTAAAATTATTTGCATTAGGTTGGTAGGTGCATTTGGAGATAGGTAAATTTATTGGTTTTTTAGATTTTAAAATGTGACGTATGATGTGTAGGAGAGTTATGAAGAGGTAAAGGATGTAAAGTAGGACCATGTAGGATATAATTTGGAGTAGGAATTTTCATTAGGTACTCTTTTGGTTTATGTGATGATATTTTTAAATTTTAATGGATGTAATGATATGTTTAAAGTTCTTCATGTCAGCTATCCTTTCCTTATTGGTGTAAGAACAGGGTTCAACTATGGTTTGAACAAAATTAGCAGATGAGGTGTAGGTATGGGATGATTTATTATTATTATTAGGTATTTGTTTTTGGTTTGATTGTGGTTATTGAGATTGAATTTGAGAATCTTGAAGATAATCTTGATAATGTTATTTTATGATAGTATCAAGATTGAAATGTGGACCAAGCAAGGAATAAAGAATAAGTCAGTGAAGATCATAACAAGACTCATGATATTTAATTTTAGTAGCATGCCAAAAATAGAATTTATTATGATTATACCATTTTTTAGGATTTTTGGAATGATCAAAGCTCATGGGTTTAAAGGGTTTCAATTTATTCTTAATTTGTTCTAGACTCAAGGGTGGGTGAAATAGGTTAAAATTGGTTGAATTAGATGCTCCATTTTGAGGTTGAGGAGGCTTGGATGAATAAATGTTATGAGAAAATTATTATAAATGTTATTTAGTAGTTGTTAGAGGTGTTTCAAAATGAGTCATAATAAAATCTTGCCTTTCTGCTTGGTCTAAGGCTTATTATAAAGTTTTGGGTGAAAAGATTCAAAATTTGTATTGAAGGGGAGGTTTAAGAGTAGTAAGAAATAATTTTAAAATAATATCATCATTAATTTTATGGTTCACTTTATGAGAGAGAGATTTCTATCATTGATGAAAGTATGAACAAATTCATTAGGAAGTTGCTTGGCATTGATGAAATGGCTAAGGTAATTTTCAAGAAGGTCATTATGTTGGAATTCCTTCACTAGAGCATTGAGTAAATCCTCTAGTTATGAGATGTAATTTCTAGGAAGTTGGTTATACAAATCAAGTGCATCACCAACAAAGGTTTTGGCTAAGATCTTGGTGGTAGAAAAAGTGTTAGTTTGGACACATTCCTTATAGAGATTACCAAAAAACTTAAGAAACATAGTAGGGTCCTTAGTCCCATTATATGTGATAGTTGGATAAATGTTTCCAATATCTATAGATGAAATATATGGAGCTAAAGGTTCATTTTGAATATGTCAAAGCATTTTTTATTCATTAAAGGTTGAGGGATGATATTCCCATTGGTATCTCTAAGGGGAGGGGGACAAAAAAATTATTTGGTTGAGACATGATGACTTGAGGTGGTTGACTAGTCATGTTTAATAAATGTTCTTGCATGTTCATAATTTGAGAGGTGTTAAAAGTTTTCATGATGTTCATTTGTTATATGACTTGTGCAAGAAGCTGAGTTATATCAATAGGTGGGTTGTTGTTTGTAGGAGGGGTATTAGTTTTGATAGTAAGGGGATTATTTGGTGGAGGATTCCCAACATTAGTATTAGGAGGAGTATTAGGATGAATGACCTCAAGTACATTACATTGTGTAGTGATTGGTTTTGGATTAGGAGAAGATGAAGGAAGAAATTGAATAGTTTCATCTAAAGTAATGAAATAAGTGAGGTTATCATCTAAATCCTTGATGATGTAATGTTCTTGACGAAGGGAAGGATGTAAAGATGGAATCATTATTATATAAGACTAGATAACCACACAAGGAATAGGTGCAAAGGAAAAGAGATAAGAAGAGATAAATAAAAGTACAAAGTTGATGATGTTGACCTAATATAGGAAATTATGGCTAAAAAATGTACAAAGTTGATAATTTTTACCTATTATTGAAAACTGAGGCTAAAAATTATATAGAGTCAACATTATCAACCTAGTATAGAAAATAGAGGTTGAAAATTGAATAGATTCAATAGTGTTGACCTAGTACAAGAAATAGGATTTAAAAAAGTGTATAGAGTTGACATGATTGACTTAGTACTGTAAATAGGTATTGAAAAAGTGTATAGAGTTGATAAGGTCAACATAGTATTATAAATACATGCTAAAAAAGTGTACAGAGTTAATAGGGTCAACCTAGTACTATGGGCAGGGGAAAAATAGTCTATAGGAGATTGTGTTAAGCAGAATGATTGTGTACTAAAATAAGAAATTTTTTGCAAGTAATTATAGAAGTAATAAATGAAAGAAAACACACAATCAATTGGGTCAATGAGGTTGATCCAATTGAGGCACAAAACACAAAACCTTACACCAATAGTGGCTAATGCAAGTTTTTGAAATACAACATACAATTGGGCAAAGAGCAAGCAATCAATTTGGAAAGTAAAATCTATGTGGTCAAACTAAATGTTGTTATATTATTATAATATGATTTTAGATTTGATAAGAAGTTGGATGTAATCAAGGAACTAAAAGGCAATATATGGATGGTTTTAGGACATTTGGGATGAAACCAATTTGTATTGGTAATGTTACTAGCTTGGTATTAGGGCCTACCCCCTGACTTCACACACCACAATGATAAGGGTGTCGAGTGCCTAGCCAATATATACCATTAACCACATGTTTATACTTGTCTAGAAAACCAAGTCAACTTCCCTCTTGGTGATGAAATCCATGTAGGTAGGCCTTGGGTAGATAATGATTAAAATGGGTTTTAAGATTTTTTGATTTGGTAGTGTGTGAATAAAATAAAAAATAGTGTAAATAAATGATATATTGAAAACCCAACTTATTAGACTTTGTTATTTATTCTAAGCATGCAAGCAACAATAAATGAAAGTATGAGTTAATTACTAGCATATAAGTGGTAATTCTAAATTTGAAACATGATAAAGTGTCAATTCTGATGACATATATGCATATAATACAAAATAGAGTCAATAGTATCACTTTTGTATTGCATAAGCAAGGGTCTAAAAAATAACTACATCAACAATTCTGACCTAGTTTTTTTGATAGAATATAGAATACATAACTATGTCGATGGGGTCAACCTAGTTGACTATACAGGGGAAGTTTTAATGACTAAAAAACATGAAAAACAAAATTTTAATGAATAATAGAAATGGTTTATAAGGATAGAAAGGAACCCTAGTGGGTTGGAAGATGCAGAGGAAAATAATCTTGGTGTTGAATTACCTTGATTTATACTTATAAATTCTACTAACTGTGTCGACTAGGTCAATCTCGCTTTGTAGATCATATTTGATAAACACTTATAAAATGTACTAATTGAAATGGTTTACCTAATATGCTTTTTTGAAGTCTAAAAATGTATAAGGTCAACCTAGTAGGCTAATTTGGATCTCTAAAAATGTATAAGGTTGATTGGGTTGACCTAGTAGGCTGAACTAGATGTCTAAAAATGTACAAGGTATATTGGGTCAACCTAGTAGTGTGTACCTAAAAAAAAACCTAAAAAACTAGAATAAAAATCATATTGATGTGACTATGTGTTAAACTTGCACATAGAAGTTAGAACTATATCGACATTGTCAACCTAGTATCGCATATATATAAACATAAAATGATAAAATAATAAAAAATGTGAAATAAAAACTACAAGGGTTAGATTCACATTGAGTTCACTAGAATATATGAAATCAAAAATACATCATGTCTACAAATCAATTATAACTCAGAGAAGATAGATCATACCATACACTTCTAATTTGGGACACATTAGATAATCAAGAACATGACCAATATGGGGATCTGCTAGACCCAATTTGGGGATCTATTATCACAATACACTATGTTAGGGATGGTTTCAAATCATACAATTAAGCACAATCATGTAATAAACCTAAGGGAGTCATATTTTTTGATATCTCACTAAACTAGTAAAAAGTAAAACAAATCAAATATAGTGCTCACCAAAACTTGTGGAATAAAGTCGGGGTTAGGAAAAACAAAAGTAAACATGCATAAGAGAGATATACTCACATAAATTTATACAAAATCCTAATGTATGGAAGATAAATACAAATTCATAACTATCTACTCTTACAAATGAGGAACATAGTTAAGAATACTTACCTTTGAAGATGAACTTGCTAACCCTCAATCTCTCCCTTGTCCAAGCTGCTTCATAAGAGGTTATTATGGTATGTAAGGATGACAAGGATAATTTAGCTTTAAGATACATAACCTATCAATGCATGAAAAATACTTCTCCATAAGACAAGATCTATATCCCCAAATAAAGTATGAAACCTTAAGCTTGCTCCTCAAATAGAATGATGGATAAGAAAATGCATAATAGATCTTACTTATTATTATATTATCTAAATAATGATTAAATGAACTTGTGTGTGTGTGTGGATATAATCCTAAGACCTTCCAAAAAAATGGCTAACATGGTCAACTTAATCAACCTAGCATAATTTTGGACAAGAATTCACTAGGTCACAGGCTTGGTCAACTAAGAGTTGACCTAGACCCTAAGCAAATTTTACCCAAAAATATATTGGGTTGACCTAATTTACCTAGTATAGTAAAAAAATATGAAAAACGTATAGGCTCAACCTAGTGACCTAGTACAACAGAAAATCAAAGGTTAGGAAAAAGGAGGATAAAGGGTGGAAAATTACTAGAGAATGTGCAATAGAGAAGAACAAGCTTAGGAATAAGGTTTTCAAGAGACAAGTGTGTAGATAAAAATTTCTAAAAGGGACAATAATCCTACAAAGCAATAATGGTTTTCCCACCCCTTGTGTACATTTTAGGGCATACACTTAAAGAGATTGAGACTCGATAGGTTCTTGAAAGATATAAAGTGTCAATAATCGATAATTTTTTTATAAATATTATGTGTATACACACCCAGCTTATTATAAACTAACAACCACCAAAAAAAATATATTTTTGGTTCAAGGTAAGAGGCCCAAATAACATCAAATATAAAAGAACAAGCACTTACAGGATCATAAATAGACCAAATGTAGTTAGGGGTGAGGTAGGGGACTTTGGAAAAGGATAGCTTGTTGTATAACATTTGATTGGAAAACTCAAATAGAGTGGGGCCTTTATCCACTTCACACTATATTATAACTCACCTTCCTCATCCATGAAGATAACATTATTCTTCCCCTATAATGATTTTTAAAGGAGAGTGAAGGTTCTACATTGGGTGGTAGGAATATGAAATTTGGATCTAATTTTTAACCAAGATGCCCAAACAGAATGAGAATAGAGATCCTTAAACTCACTCAACCCCTTACTGAACCATACAAAGGTAGAGTATCCCCTAGTGAGGGCAAGAATTATCTTGTTGATATAAAAGTTCCACAATATATATATGTACCCCTAACAACATGTTCCAAACTAATTAAAAATGTGCTTAGCTATGATTAAGGGTTTAAAAACATCCCAAGTTGACCAAATGGAAGTAAATTTAGGTGAAACAACCACTTTGACAGTAAAGGGACCATTGAGTAAATTTGTAATGTTCAATCTTTTATTGAAAGGTTCTCATTTAGTAAATCCATTCAAGGTAATATTCCTAACCAATAATTTTTAGGGCTCATCCCCTTTGAATGATCTTATGATCCATTTCACTACCAGGGTTATACCCTGTATCCTAAGATCTTTTAGACCCAGGCCCCTAATATTTTTTGGTTTTGAGTGAAATTGCTAAGGAATTACATGTCTTTTCTTCCCTCCTTTACCATCAAACCATAAGAAGTATCTTATAATCCTATGTAGCATATTAATCTAATTTTTTTTGAATATCCAAAAAGAGGCATAGTAAATATTATATAATGAAATAACCTTTTGATAGACTTGTATCCACCTAGGTAAGGAAAGTAGGTGTCCCTGCCACTTTGCAATTTTCTTGTTGATTTTGTCAAATATCCATTCCCACATGATTTTTAAAGAAGGTGTAAGTGTGAAAGTGATGCTTGGATATCTGATCATTTCATCTGGTCCTTTCCATGTCCACCCAAATTTTGATAGCCAATTAGGAGGGTGTTCTTTCCATCCCAACATATCTGATTTATGCATACCACATTAGATCCAAAGGTAAAATGATATATATCTAATCTATTAGAAACCTATGTTAATTTACTTTTCTCCAGTGTGACAAACATGGTGGTGTCATCAACAAATAGGACAACAATAAGGACTTCATCATTAGGTAGAGAGATTCTTTTGATTGGTGGTCCAATATTAGAGAATCTAAAAAGATGATGTAATGCTTCAGTAGCCAAAACAAAAATCAAAGGAGTAAGAGGACATCCTTGTCTAATGGAGCATTGAATATATAAGGATTTATTCAATTCCACATTAACTTCAATGATGGCTAAATCATATTTGAATAGGACATTAATCATTTTATAGAACATATCCTAGAAACCAAAGGCTCGAAGCACTATCTCAATGAAGGGACATTCAATTCTATTCTATGCTTTCTCAAAGTCAATCAAATTTATGCTTATATATTTATTATAGTCCCAAGCTAGTACATCCCTTCCTATCTTGTGATCAGTTTATCCAAAATGTATATACCTTTGATGAAGCTAGTTTCAATCTTCAAAACTATAATGGGGAGTAGAGAGGAGAATATATTTGATATAATATTATAGGAAACATTGAGGAGGGTCATTACTCTCCATTTTTTAATTTAAGAAAGGTTACCATCATTAGGTATGAGTTTAATTACCCCTCTATTGATTTCTAGTCCAAGATTTCCAGCATCAATCACTTCTTTAAAGACCTCTAGGCAATATTTATCCAACCACTCCTTATTGGATTTGTAATATTCATTAGGGAAACCATCCATTCTAGATGATTTATCATTCTTGATCAAGTCAATGGTATTTATTATTAAATACAACATAATATTGGCATCAAGGAAACTCACCTGAACTCATCACACCTTTTTTGGATTGCAAGAATCACAAATTGCCCTATTCAACTCAATGAGATCATTTGAGCCATCGTAAAGAAATAGACTAGAGTAGAACTCATAGAAAAATTATTTTATGATGGAATAATCTTGCATAATCTATCCATGAACCTTGATACCATTTATTTTTATTCTTTTATTCTTAGCTTTCAATAATCTAAATAAAAACTTAGAACATCTATCACTAAGTTTCAACGAGGTTAGTCTTGAGTGGATCTGTGCCCCTGTTAAGGTAATTCTAGGACTATCTAACTTGATTTTTTAAGATATTAATCTCTTCAAGAAGTTTACCATTAGATGGGTCAATTTGGAGAGACATTTTATCATGTATTAGATTTTTTTTAATATCCCTTATAGTTTTTCTATGCCTTTTATCTTTAATCTATCTAATAGGTTCTAGAAAAGTTTTTGGAGACTTCCATGCAAGAATTCTACTGATAAATTATAGAGATTGAGATGTAGGCAAATTTCCCAATATTATAGGAAGATTGAAGACCCTCTATACATAATTCATCATCTAGGTGGGAAACTTTAAACATATAGAGTCCTTTGAAAGATGGGGTGTCTTTATTCTCCTCAAGATTTAGTGAGAATGCCATTTCAATGGGATGGTGATCAAAAATTGTATAGGGAAAAATAGTCACCACATTACCATCCCTATTAGGGGTCACAATGAGTGAGTCACTATTTAAGTAGGACCTATCAAGTCTAGATTAATGTATTATATTATTAATATGATTGTTACACTAGGTAAACCAAATTCCTTTACTTTGATTTTTACCTTTTTGAATCCAGTCTAAAATTATATGAATTCTCTTAAATTTAGACCAGAAAAAAAGTTCATTGCCTTTCTAAGCCTGATGGTCACCTCCTATTTTATCATCTTTTTCTTCCACCATGTTAAAATATCTTCCAAATATCCGAGGAAATTCTTTATATTGGTATCCAACCAATTCCACATATCAAAATGGTCTCTATAATCATTATGAGTATAGATCTTACATAATTTGAAGCACTAATTTTGGTTTTCTAGCAAGACCTAAATAACTTTGTTATAAGGGGAAACAATGTGGTCAATGATACATTCCTTTAGGTTAGGGTTGACTAAGATAGAATCCACTCCTTTTTTTCTTTGAATATTAGTGGAGAACTAAGAAACATTAGGTTGAAATAAATTTAGGATTAAGGATAGTTGGGATCCCACAGCCTCAACTTCTTGAAGACAAGAAAGTCCAAATTTTTTCTTGAATGTCTGAATTGTCTCACAATGTATTTTTTATTAGGGGATTCCAAGCCCCTAAAATTCCAACTTATAATCCACATAAAAAACTTTGGGGGGAGGGAATGGGGGTCAATTATCTTGAATATGGGGCTTACCCCCAATATTGGATAGTCTTTAAAAAGAGTCCAAAACTTTATTTTCCTTACCCTTTTTTTGAAAGAAGGGTCATGGCTACTAGGAGGGGGATCTTTTTATTTTTTATTCTCTTTAACCCAAGAGTGATCCATCAGGGTGGATTCTAATTTTATTTTGAGTCTTTTTCTACCCCCTTTAAACATACATTTATTAGCAACATATGTGTCCTTATGAGCTAGGGGAGCACTTACTAATACATCCATACCGAAACTAGACTTATCAAGACTTTCTTTCTCTAGAGAAATAACCATGGGGGAAGTTCCACTTTCAATTTTATTGAGATTATCTGAGAGCATGCTCTCAGGTTAGAAGTTTGAATATCAGGGGTTTTAGTTAGTAGAACCACATATTCCTAATAGATATATTATATAAAGGTTCTTTGTTCAAGAAAGGAATCATCCAAATTATTTAGTAGATAATTTATCACATTTGGAAAGGAAGTCAAGATGCCAATAGAAGGAGGTAGGGAGCTAGGAAACTAAGGAGTGAGGAGAGACTCATCTTTCCCTAGTTCGTTTGTAGCTTCCAAGTCAACATTATCAATAGATTCCTCAGGGGGGTATTGTATTTCAGTGGTTCATTATTAAACAAGGGGTTTTCAAAGGCCTCCAAACCATCCAACACTAAATCATTTTCTGGAGAATCCTTCTATTTTTATTTTTTATAATTTTTTTCCTTGTTTATTAACATTGGGCAATTGTTCTTGAGATGCCCATATTTTTTACAAAATAAATAAACATTCAATCCATCCAACCCTCTGATAGCATAGGTATGTGAATTCCATTTAATTTTGAAATTAATGGAATCTTGAAAGAAATCCAAAGGTTCTAGAGAGATTAAAACCCTAGCATTTATATGGACTAGTTACCTCCTAGTATCCTTAACTATCAGGACTTCCATAAGGGGTTTCAATGCCTATGGAAAAAAATAACATAGTTGTATCATCACTCCTTCAATGTCTACCCATCTGGGAATAGTCTTAAAGATGAGGTCATTATAATCCATATTTGGGCTCCACAAGACTACCTTTAAAATAGATTGGCCAATATTCCATAAGGGTTTGATAATAGCCCTATGCTACATATTAAAAAATTTAAACATAATCATAATTACCCATTTTTGTATCATGCAATAGAAGCTAACATAAAAACCTAATTTCCTACCCAAACAAAGTTGATCCAGTTATCAAAAAAATTCCTAGAAGGGAGAGAATTCTTGTTTAAATAAAGAAAAAAGATCCCAATAATTTTTAACCTAATTTATTCTTTATGAAGATCAATTTCCATGGAAGCATTCATATAATAGTCAGGGTATTAATATGGATAGGGTGCTTATTGATTTTTCTATCATCATGCTTCTACTCTCCATTCTCCTCACAAATTACCATGAATTCAGCTCCCTCTAAATGCTTCATCTCTTCCTCCTACCACAAGATTTTAGTAAATAGTTTTTTTGGAAAACCAAATGCTCCTTTTACCTGAGATGGGATAGATATACCACCCTTATGATTAAAAATCTTATCACTCCCCAAGGAATAAACTAAATCATTAAGGCCACAATTTTCACCCTTTTCTTTACATTTGAGGCTATCAATTCTAAAGGTTTCCATAAACAAATTTAATTAATTCATTCCCCTTTATAAAATCCAAAGGCTATGGTATGGGTGACTTGGAAGAGATGAACATACAAATATGGCTAGTAGAACTCAATCCACTAAGAAGAATTAAATACCAATCAAGACTCAAATCAAATAAAACATGAAAATCAAAAAATATAATTAAAACATGCTTAATTGAGGATTAAATTAAAGGACCACCATATGCACCAAGGAGATAAGAACATGAAGCACAAAGGAAGTAAAGGTAACCAATACAAACTACTTAGATAAAACATGAATCACCATTAATGGAGGATGACTCTTCATCTCCCCATTGCAGAGCTCTAAGCTTCTCTTCCTCATAAATTAGTCTCAATACAAGATTCTCAAAATTGATAACCTTATGAAAAAAGGATTACCTATCCTAAATAGACATGTCATCTATGAAAATGAAAATAAATTTATCATGAATTTACTCTTGGAATTCCCTTTTTCTCTAAAGGATATCTATTTTATTCTATCTCTTCTTAGTATATCATGGGTAAGACTTGATTCTATTTTGGATCTAATTGGTCAATGGAGTGTCCCTTTCTCTTCACCCACTCTAGAGAAATTGTGGAGGATGTTTATACCCCACCTATTTTGAGGAATATATATAGAGAGAGGACTATTAGAGTTTTTAATAAAAAGAGAACATTTTTTTATAAATTAGGGATGATTATTTATGAGGATATTAAGGACAATGTGGTGACCATCAAAAAGTGTGACAAAATTATTATCTCAAAAAAAAAATATAACCCAAAACTAGAAATTAAACATCTCTATATAGGTTTCAAAAAATAATAAAAGGAAAATTTAAGGTTGTTAAAATTCAAAAGACCCCACTAATCTTGGATTAAGTTTAATTTTGATGGTGCATGAAAATTAAATCAAGGTAAAATAGGAGTAATAAGATATAACAATAAAGTCTTATTAGTAATGTATGTAGGTCCACAAGGAGTTCAAATGAATCGTGTTTTAAAATAAATTACAACTATATGTGGTAATAAAATGGCTATGGAGTTAAACTTAAAATTTTTAATTATTGAAATATATTTTTAAAACATAATTATTTTCCTCAATATGGTAACTACACCAAACTAGAGTTTTATGAATCTAGTTAATGATGCACTATATATCCTATAGAAGTTTGATGAAATAAAAATAGTTCAAATTTATTGAGTGGTTAATAGTTATTAATATTGGTTAGATAACATGGGAGTTAGAATCTTAGACCTCATCAAATGGATAAATCCCATAGGTCTACCCCTACCCCACCCCACTTTTAAATAATATCCTTGATGTGGAAGTTTATTACAATTCTTATTATTTGTAATTATAATTGGATTTGTTAAGTTATAATGGGATGTTTAGATTCCACGTATTGTATTTTAACAAAATTTATGATGTAATCATTAAATTAATAAGTGGGAAAGGAAATTTACAAAAATTATGTGTAAATATGAATTCATCTTTAGCTGAGGGACTAAAGGATACTCATAATAAAAATCTACCTTCAAGTGACATATTTAAGATCTAATCTAGAAAAAAATACCTTATATATTTAGGTTTTTCATCTCATTATCAATTTTTAGTGGTAATATAAGAGTTAAGATGAAAGGTTTTCTAATCAATGAAGCCATGATAATATATCATCTCTGAATTGAACCTAACTACCATAAAGACTAAAAATAAATAGCATTATATGGAGCATTATAAATAAAGGTGGTATGAGATGATAAATAAATATGATACATAGTTTTGACATAGGATTTTCGATATATTTTTACAAAGCATGGAAGGAAATAGTTTTACTATGAGAGGCATCACTTTGAAAGCTCTAGAAGAAAGTGTAGCCAAAGTCACTGGTATGACCACAAAGGGACTACAATTTTTCAAATATAGAATATGAAATAATGAGGAATTTAATTATTTATTAATGGATAAAGATTTAATTTATGAGGTGTAGAATGGTATTCTACAAACATCACTACCAATACTAAGGAGAGAGGTTCACATGTAAATAATGAAATATGTCATAATGGAAGGTAGGTTATAAAAGCTTTACTCTTACCACTTTTATCTGGTCAATCAATTTAGGCATAATATTATTTTGATTATTTTGCTCTTAGTTTTTTTCTTCGATATAATTTTTTGTTGGAGTATCAAGAATAAAAAAATTATATGCATGTTTACTAGCATCTTATTTACCACATCTTTTGAATTGAACAACCTACCATAGTACCAAATTTGTAAAGACTAAGACCTTGGCTCTCAAACCCATGGGGAAATGTAAGATCTAATCTAATATTCCTATTAAGTGGGATATAGACCATAAAGAAGAAAAGAATAAAATCCCAACATTTTTTTCTAATATATCTAGTGAAAAAGGTGTTATTTGTTGTGAATGAACCCTAAAAGGTATGTCATCCCTAAATAGGGTCTTAAAATCTAATTTAGGTAAAAATAAAGGTATGGTGGATTCCCTTAAACCTACTATTGAATTTAGATTTAACATCCATGATGTTTCATAGACCCCCTTGGTCATGTTTAACCCTAAATTGAGATGGGTGAATAAAGTATATGGTTAAGAATGTAGAAATGAATAAGCACAAGGGTGATAAACAAATATATAATATGATAATTAATTAAAAAATTAGATAAACAATATTATAAACTTAAATATTGATATATGGTAAAAATAGTATGTATAAATATTGATTGATATATAAATGAAATGGAAATAAGATTACTTAGCTGGTCAACTATGTACTTTTAGATATGATATGGAATAGGCTATAAATAGACTAGATTAGTGCACCATATTAGTCACTAGATTCTATAAATTTGACCTATGTGGCCTTAGACACTTACATCACTTTGGATGGCTACATTAATTATTATATATGACTTATATGTAGGTTTATAATATGGAATACATGTTGGAAATAGATGCAACCACCTGGGATATTATGGGTTTTATTTCACCTTTGTTCTAGTATGATTAGATGTAGATCATAGGTGTATACACCTAAATTTCACCATTTAGTGTCTAACTTCAATTTGACATGCTAAATCATCACCTTACCCAATTCAAATTAAAAATAACAAAATTTCCCTCTCCTTTCAAATAATTGATTAATTAATTATAATCACACATAATTTTTCTCAAATACTAATTAAAAATATAGATTTTAAAACTCATCCAAACATCCTCTACATTTGTCTGAACCATGTGATGATTCATGCAACTAATCCCTCAACTTCCTCAACCATATTATGAGTTATCTTAGAAAATTTCAACATCCTAGATGACTCAACCATCTAACTTAACTCACTATTCGTGAGTTACTCAACCACTTTCCTTTTTTCCTCAACACATTGAATTAATCATCATTCTCATGGATGAGGACTCAAATCTAACCATTGAATATTTAGATAATTTTATAAGTTCAAATAATCCTCAACCATTCATATTTTCTCTTGGATCCTAAAAATTGACACGCAATACTGCAATCAAGTCATCTAACTTCAAACTAATGAATTGCTATCACTTTTAATTCCATCTATCAAGCCATCTAAATAATTTGACACCCAGAAACCTTTCCCAATTATTTTTTCTTTGGAAAGGAGTTGAGAACCACATATACCATTCAATATAAAATATAAAAATTAAAAAGGTGATGAATACTTCATGGTTTTAAGTATTTTTTATTTATTACTTTCTTTCAATTACTACTCTATCTTGAAGTTTAGGTTTTAGTTTAGATTAGATTTAATTATATGATTTATTCACTAAATTACACTCCAAATTTAATATTTATACATTTTATCATGGCTAATGGGACATTTATCTCAGATTTCACATCATAGGTGCATTTAGGGAGTTATTAAAAAAAAAAACTTATGTATATACATTTAACCCTTGTCTTGGAGTTTTCTATTTGATGTCACAATTGTTAGTTTTTTGAAATTATGAGCTTATTTTTTGTTAGCCTAAAAATAGTGAATTTATTTTGAATAATAGTGAATTCATCAGAGTAAATGATAATTTCATTCTAATATGATTTTTACTCATATTTTTGTATTTTTCTAGTCTTCTAATAATTTCTATGTGCATTTTGTTTGTATAACCCATTTTTTAGTTATACTCATAGTTATAGTTCTTAATTTATATTTAATTCATTCCTATAAGATAGATAAATCATTTCTAACATAAAAATAATAATTCCAAACATCAATGAAATCATTTCATGCATAATCAAACTTGTCTAATTAAATAGTGATTTTATTCTACATAACAGTGAATTAATGAGATAAAAAATCTAATTCATTTATATGAATTTTCCTAAGAATAATGAAAGCATAGGTATATTCAATAAATTTTTTATAGAAAATAATGAATTTGTATCATAACGTGGCAAATTCATATCATATTGTGGTGAATTCATCTTACACTTATAGTGGTCATCTTCTATAGGCCTTAACTTTTGACTCAAAACTTTGTTTGAGCTCTCATTTACACCAAAATGAAGGTATAAAAGAGGAGAATGAAACCATGAAAAATATTTAAATTTGAAATAGTTATATATAAAATAAAAATAATTATATTAAACACTAGAATCATTGAATAAAATTGTAATTTAGAATAACAAAATCATTAAGTGTCTATTTTTTCATTTTCTGCTTTCTATTTTCTATAGTTCTAACATGCTAACCAATTCAATATTTTCTCTAATTATGTAATAATGAAATCATTCAATAATTTAAAATTCATTGTTTTACTTCATATGTTTTGTCTTTATTGGGATATTATTTTAGGTTGCCTTGATCTTTTAGCCATACATAAAATTTTAATAGTTTTCTTATAGGTTATTAGTCCAAGACAAACCAAACAAAGCTAGCCAAACTGAAATTTATTTTTATTCTTAGGTTTTAGTTTTTCATATTCTATTTTAGGATAACCATTTCAAGTTTTCTAGCTTTTTCCATTTTAACATTCTTATTATTAGTAGTAACTTATTTCATATTTTAATTTTTGGAGTTAATTAACTTTACTTTCAAAGCATTTATTTGTGTGGCTCTTATTGTGTATGTTATTTTTTTTGGTATTACATTGGTGACAATACTTAGAAAATAAGAAAAAACATTTTTAAACTTTGTTACCCAAGACCTGCTTGCATGTATGCTCTTCTTTTGGCATCACATTGGTAATGATAACTAATAATTAGAGGTGAGTGCAAGTCCTCTTAATTTTCTCCTATTAGGGGCTCTATTAACTATGGATTTCACCACCATGTGGTAATCCAATCCCATGTACCAATGAGGTTTACAAATTGAGTTATAGTTGTCATTCTTAACTAAGTGGTGTTGTGTTTTGAGCACACCATGAAGTGAGGGGGTTTCATCCTCTGATACTCAAGCTTTAGATAACATGGTTCAAATTTTTAGTTTTTTGATGTCAACACACTAAAATATTATGATTGTGTGGGCACACTAGGACTAGACTCATTTTTTTGCATCTATTAAATTGGATTATTCCATGGTTTTAGTCCTTAATATAATGAAAGGTATATAAATGAATCCCTTATATAATCATATTCAAACCTTAAGGCTATTAAATCCATTTATAACATATAACTCATGGTGCATTAGTTAGTGGTTAAGATTGAGAAGATACTTTGCATGAACCCTTAAAACCAAGCTTAGTGGACCATTAGAATATCATGATACTCCATGGTTAGTGTCTTGAAATATTAGGTCATGGATAATTTAATATAAAAATGAGTGACACATAAATCCTATGATTTCTCAAGTCCCTTAGCTTAGTTTTTATTATTTTTATGCAATGCATGTGTGTTTAAAGCAAGACTTATTTGTTTGAATCCTTGCGAAAACCATGTGTTGAAATTTTTTATTGAATCCAAAAATATTTTGAGTATTTAAACTATAAATCAAGTCATAATATAAATCTTAAAAATCACAAATCTTAGTCCTAAACTCAAAACTTAAATTACCTTGTTATCAATCAGTTTGATTTTAGTCATTTTGGCCTTTCAATAATCTTTTACTTTTTTGAGTCAAAATATTTTCTCTTAGCAATGTCACCTATCACAAGCCACATGACTATGTTTAAACATCCTAGGTTGATGTAAGATCCTTTTTTAAATGACCTCTTTTAGTTTGGCAGTTAAAAAAATCACATTAAAATCCATGAAATCATGGATAATGTTGAAGATTAGGAATGCATCCCTAGATCCATATTATCCCCTTCTCAAATCATCAATTATATTCTAGACAACAATAATGAGGTTTTTCTACAAGCCTTATCTATAACATCTAAAATTCCTCTTGATTTTAAAACCCGAACTATTCCATATCTACTATCACTAGTAACCCTATTATCCAAACTCAACCAAGTCTTTCATCCACTAGTTATAGCCTTGATCAAAACATCCCTACCATATAATATCACTAGTAAAGGGAATTAAATTCTAGAACCCCTACCATATAATATTAATCCACCCCAAAACCCATAAAAAATCCAAACCACCCAACCTATAAAAAACATTAACCTACCTAGAGTTCAACTTAGACAAGAAAATCAAAAACACAAATTCGCTCATTTAGGGGAACCTTATGATGTATAATTTGAAATTTAATCACTATGAACAAGGTCATATTTACCATAACCAAAAAATTTGAATAAAACATCCAAAAATCCAAGTGGTATAAAGCTAACAAATATTATAAAACCACAAAATCAAATGTCATTGTTAAGCATGAAATATACTAAGAGGGTGGTGAATTAGTATATTATATATCCTTTTACTTAATTTGATTTCTTTTACTTAAAAACTTAATCACACATTCAAGATATTTAATAAAATTGAAACAATAATTTACACCACATGAGAGAGAGAGAGAGAGAGAGAGAGAGAGAGAGAGAGAGAGAGAGAGAGAGAGAGAGAGCAGATTTTTTACGTGGAAACCCAAATTGGGAAAAACCATAGAGAATAATCTCAAGTATATGAATGAGCACCAACTCAAAATACAAATTTCACAAGAACCAACCTACAGGAGCACCAACCCCTATTTTTGAGCACTAACCCATAGGATCACCAATCCCTCTTGTGTATAAAACACAACTATCTATCAATGTTGCTTACTCAACAAATGATAGAAATCTAAAATATCTCTTTATTTTATCTCTTTGAAAAAAATATAAACCATACACTCTCTTGCATATTAAAAATGGATTCTCAAGCCTTTATTTATATATTTCCAAATGACCTTTGGCATTCACCCTTTATGACCCTTCAATCCTAATGGAAAATGGAACCAAACTTGAATGATGTTTGTATATTTGCATTTGAAAAGTCATATGGTGACCCTTCATAAGTAAAAGTGTCCTTTCCTCTTTTGTCTTTATCTTGGTGACTTTTCATATTCCTCAAAGTGTCCTTTCATGGAAAAATGTGCCATACCTCTTTTGTCTTCACATGGTGACTCTTGGAAATCCTCAAGATAACTCTTCATGAGAAAATGTGTCCCATTCATCTTTAATCTTTTACACCATGAATATTTGACTTATCCATGGGCCCCTCTTTTGACTTATATGCAACAAAAAAATATATTCATTAATATTAAATAAATATTAACACACATTAGCCAAGATATGAATATTAAAAACAACATTAAATGCAATGGGGCCTTTATTATCAATAATGCCATACCTTTGACATCAATGACAATATTTCCAACAATCTCCCCATTTTTCATTGATAGAAACCTAAAACTGAAACTGTCACATCCTAAAACCTACACATACTACCATCTAAAAAACATATAGTAACTCCCCTTTATTGTAGCAACACTTACCTATTCCTTGTACCTATTTTTGCACTTATACTAGTACCTATTATTCTCCCCCTTTAACATCAATGATAAAGGGCCTACATGGAGCTAACACTTATATCCCCCTTAATTGATGCTGAACCTCAATGGTAGGAAGTAAAAGAAACTACTCCCAACTTCTCTTGTAGATACTCAAATGTATCTTTTTGTAGTGTCTTTGTGAAAATATCTGTAATCTGCTGTGTAGTACTGATATACTCCATCTTAACCTATTGATCTATAACTTGCTCTCTCAAGAAGTAAAATCTAATGGGAATATGTTTTGTTCTTGAATGCATGATTGGATTCTTTGAAATATTAATAACACTTATGTTATCATAACAAATAGAAAAAGGTTCATCATACTTTAACTTGATATCTTCCAAAGTTTGCTTCATCTAAAGAACTTGAGTACAACACAATACCACTACAATACATTTTACTTCAACTGTAGTAAGTGATATTGAATTTTGCTTCTTGCTTAGCCATGAAACTAATCTATCATCAAGGAAGAAAGCTCTTCCACTTGTACTATTTATATCATCTAAGAACCCTACCCAATCTAAATCTGTATAAGCAACCAAAGTGAAATCTCTACCTGTGGGATACCACAATCTGTAATCCAATGTCCCCTTGATATATCTAAATATTCTCTTCACCAACTGAACATAACTATCTTTTAGAGCTGACTGATATCTTACAACCATAACTACTAGATGCATGATGTCTAACCTTGATGCTATTAAATATAGAAGACTACTAATCATAGATCTATATAAATATTTATTGGTAATAGGTAAATCTTCATCCTTGCTCAACTTATTTCCTATACACATTAGTGTACCAACTAGTGCACAATCCTCAAAACCAAATTTCTTCAACATTTCCTTGGCATATTTACTTTCAGATATGAAAATTCCTTTATCTGACTAAAATATTTACAATCCTAAGAAAAATGATATTTCTCCAAGCATGGACATCTCAAATTCTTTTTACATATTATCAAAAAATTATTGTCATCTTTTTAATATTTCCTCCAAAAATGATGTCATCAACATATACCACAAAAATAAATTGATTCTCACCTTCTATTTTGATGTAGAGATTACTATCAACAAATCCTCTCTTGAAACCTTGATCCTGTAGGTACTTATCAAGTCTTGCATACCAAGGTCTAGGAGCTTGTTTCAATCCATACAATTCTTTCTTCAATCTTCATACATGGCTACTAATATTTTATAGAATAAATCCCTCAAGCTACTCAATGTAGACCTCTTCTTCTAGATTCCCATTCAGGAAGGCAGATTTGATATCCATTTAAAACACTTTGAAATTTTTAAACACTAAATATGCAAGAAACATTCTAATAGCCTCTAACCTTGCCATTGGTGCAAAATTTTCTTCAAAATCTATTACCTCAATTTGAGTATATCCTTTACATACTAATCTTGCTTTATTTTCGGTCACTTCTCCATTTTCATTGAACTTATTTCTATAAACCCATTTTGTTCCTATCACATTATGATATTTTGGTCTAGGCACTAATTCCCAAGTATCATGCTTTTATATTTGATTTAATTCTTCATCCATAGCCTTAACCCACTGCTTATCATGTCTAGCTAAAAAAAGTTCTAGGCTAAATTTTGGATAACAAAGAGAAATTAACTTGCTCAGATTCCCTTACCATCATTCTTCTAGTGTGAAATATTTCATTTATGTCCCTGATGATTTCACTTTCATTATGATTTCTCTAAACATATTTGGATGGTGTTTTGGTGTCCTTTTTCTCCTTCTTCTCATCTTCATCTGATTCTTCAAAATCTTCCTCTTTAATGATTTTAGAAATGTCTATTGGATCACTAATTCTTTGTGTTCCATCTTCTTCTATCCTGACACTTGCACTTTCAACAATTTTCTTGGTTTTTTTGTTATAACATTTATAAGCTTTAATTTTGAAATAATAACCAATAAATATACCTTAATCTACTCTAGATTCAAACTTACCAAGTTTTTCATCAGTTCTCTTTATGAAGCATCTACTGTCAAAATCTCTAAAATAATCAACTGTTGCTAGTTTATCTTCCCATAGCTCATAAGGAGTCTTATCACTATTGACTCTCAATAATGATCTATTTTAAATATACACTATTTTAGCAACTACCTCTCTCTGATATTTATCTGATATCTTAGATTCATTTAGCATTGTCATTTCCATCTCTTGAACTATTATATTCTTTTGTTCAACTACTCCATTTTTATACAGAGTTTTGGTTGTTGAATAACGTCTCTTTATTTTATGGTCTTCGAAAAACTCAATAAATTAATATGACATGAATTCTCCTCATCAATCTAATCTTAGACACTTAATCTTCAAACTAGTTTCATTCTCAACTAATGCTTTGAATGCTTTAAAATGTCTGAAAGCTTTTGATTTTTTATTTAAAAACATTACCCAAGTCATACATAAAAAAATCATCAGTAATAAATATGAAATACTTCTCACCTTGAGTAATTTGAGTTTGTCATAGGTCCACATAGATTAGTGTGAACAAGCTCTAGCATCTAAGTGGTCAAGTATTCTTTTGTTTTGAACCACCTTCTAACCTGCTTCTCATGCTGACAAGGTTCACAAAGCGTGTCAGATGGATTTGTAATCTTTGAAATATTTTTGACTACTTGCTTCTTACTGATGTTGACAATATTTTAAAAATTTATGTGCCCCATTCTCCTGTTCTATAGCCAACTTTATTCAATCTAAATCAAACAACATCTTTGACCTTTGATGTCTGATAACATATACATATTATTGCTTGTTCTCTGATCATCTAGAACCAACACATCTAAATCTTTTATTATACTTTCAAAACCTTATACATAAAACTTTAATGTGTGCCCCTGATAACACATTTGAATTAAACTCAAAATATTATGCTTAAGACCTTCTACATACAAAATATTTTCAGTTTTAGTTCTACCATTATCCAAACTTAGTGTACCTTTTCCAACAATTCTGGTAGTAGTATTATATCCATATTTAACTATGACACCATTGATCTTCTTCAAGGTTATGAACTTGCTCTTGTCTCCTATCATGTGCCTCAAACATCCACTCTCAATGAACCATGGCTTTTCTTCATTTTTTACATGCAAAGCTATCTGCACCAACATAGATTTTTTAGGTTATTTCTTTTGCCATGAACCCATCTAAACCTTCTTCTTGATGAATGGAGTCTTGAAACTCTAGTCCTTCTTGACTAACTCAAACACACTTCTATATTACCAAGCTATGTGTCTAAATTTATTGCACTTGTAACATATTATGGCCTCTTCATTAAATCTTGATAAAGGAGCAAAAGAGTTGTGGCTTTTGATTGACTTTGCATGAATTTCCTTCTTATTTCTAAAATTATTAGCCTTTTTTTGACATTTTATTTCATTATTACCATAACTATTATAATAAAAATAGTAACCATAAAAATATGACCTATTTGTCTATCTTTGACCTAATTTCCTTTTGTAGCTCTTTTCCCTCCAACCTTATTTGTTTGATATGTCCTTTCTATTCTTATCTTCTTCCTTTTTTATTTATTCTTTTGTAAGAGTTTCAACATAGCTCTTTCCTTTTTCCTTATCTGTGAAAGTAGTGGCCTCCTCTTTCTCTTTTTCAAATCCAATACCTATCTTATCTAACATTGATCTTTGATTTTCTAATATCTTATTCAACATATTAGTTCTATTCTCAAATTTTGAATTAGTGGCTGCTCTATCATTGATTGCCTTATTTTTTTTCTCAAAATCTACTTTTAAAGAAGTAATTTCAATAATATACCTTTCACATTCTTTACTTACTATTTTCAACTGTGCTGCTAGATCTTCTTCATTCTTCTTAGCTTCTTCAAAGTGTGCTTTTAGATCTTCAATTATTTATTTTGCTCCTTTTCATTTTTCTTGATCTGGAGCTTTAATCTTTGATTCTTCTTTTCAAGAGAATTTAAGTCTTCTAAGGCAAAAATGAGTTCTCCTTCCAGATTCACTTCGGCTTCATCTTGTTCTTCTTCTTGATCATCTATAATTTTTCTTGTGGAGGAATCTTCATGTATTTCTATGAATATAATCTCTTCTTCTTCTGAATCACTAACTCCACTATCTTCAGTTGAGCTAGGATCTTTAGAATACAAACTCTTCTCAAATCACTTCTTGAATTTACCTTTGAAATTCTTCTTGTATGTAGACTTTCCTTCTTCATTGTCATCATTACCCTTATTTGGGAATTTAGCTATAAAATGTCTAATCTTTCCATAATTAAAACATTTAAAAGATAATTTTCCTTGATATTTACTTGTGCCCTTTTTTTAGCTTGTGAATGAATAGAGCTCCATTGTCATCTTCATCATCACTAGAACTATCACTTGATTCTTGAATCTTAGCCTTATCTTTTTTTGATTTCTTAAAAGTAGATTCTCACTTTAAAGGTTTATCTTGTTCAATTCACATCTCACAAACCGTAAGAATACCATGAATCTCATCCATATTTAGCTTGGCTAAATTCTTTATCTCTTCGATTGCTAAAACTTTTGCATCATATCTCAATGGTAGAGATCTCAAAACTTTTTTAACCATAGATGATTCTTCTAAATTTTCTCTAAGACCTTGAATTTGATTAACTATTTGATCAACCCATAAAAGATAACTTACTATATTTTCTTCCTCTTCCATTTTCAAACTCTCAAACCATCTTTTGAAAGTTTGAAGCTTAACTTGCTGAACCTTTCCATCACCTTTGTAAATATTCTCAAATTTTACCCATGTTTCATGAGAAGATTTACATTGCATAACTTTAACAAATGTTGATTCACATAAACCACATAAAATAGCATTTAAATCTTTAGCATTATTTTCACTTTCCTTTTTTCTACCAGAGTAGTTACAAGTGTCTATGGCTCTTCATATTCATCCACCATTGCTTGCCATATGTCAAATCTAAGGGCCATAAAATAAGTCTTCATCCTTAGGCTCCCAAAAACATAATTCATCCCATCAAACAAAGGTGCCTTATTTATATAAAATCCTTCATGTGATCCATCCATTATGATTTCTCAATCTACCTTCAAGATGTAAAACTTTTTCAAAAGGAACCTACTCTGATACCAATTATTAAACATGAAATATACTAAGAAGGGGGGGTGAATTAGTATATTATATATCTTTTTACTTAATCTGATTTATTTTCTTTAACCAGTTAATCACACATTCAAGATATACAATAAAATAGAAAAAATAATTTGCACCACACAAGAGAGAGAGAGACGTCATATTTTTTATGTGGAAACCAAAAGTGAGAAAAACCATAGAAAATAATCTCAAGTATATGAATGAGCACCAAGTCAAAATACAAAGTTTATAAGCACCAACTTACAGGAGCACCAACCCCTTTGCTGAGCACCAACATAGTAACTATTTGTGAGCACCAACCCATAGGAGCACCAACCCCTTGAAAATATTTTTGAGCACAAAGCCATGGGATCACCAACCCCTTTTGTGTATAAAACACAACTATCTCTCAATGTTGCTTACTCAATAAATGATATAACTCTACAATATCTCCTACTTTTATCTCTTCAAAAACAAATACAAATCATGCACTCTCTTGAATATTAAAAATGGATTCTCAATCCTTTATTTATTCTTTCCAAATGACCTTTGGCATTCACCTTTTGTGACCCTTCAATCCTCATGGAAAATGGTACCAAACTTGCATGGCCCTTCATATATTTGCATTTGAAAAGTCATATGGTGACCCTTCATAAGCAAAAGCATCCTTTCCTTTTTTGTCTTTATCTTGGTGCATTTTTGTATTCCTCAAAGTTTCCCTTCATGGAAATATGTGCCATACCTCTTTTGTTTCACATGGTGACTTTGAATTCCTTAAGATAACTCTTCATGAGAAAATGCATCCCATTCCTCTTTCATCTCTTACCTTGTGACTCTTTGACTTCTCCATGGGCCCTCTTTTGACTTATATTCAATGAAAAATATATTAATTAATATTAAATAAATATTAACACACATTATCCAAGATATAAATCTTAAAAACACCATTAAATGCAATGGGGCCTTTATCACCAATAATGTTAGACTTTTGACATCAATGACAATATTTTCAACAATCATTCCACAAAATATTATGTGAGATTAAAGAATTATACACAATATTTGATTGACAAAGGGTACATTAATGTATATCCAAGTGAATCCATGTCAAAAAATTATAGTTTGGTTGTATGCCAAAATTTCCTTCTTGAACATAATAAAGCTAGTCTTCTTCTAAGTGAAGATCATAACCTTTCACCATTTTTTAGTCAACCCATTTTTAACCAATCCATAGTAAATTGACCCATATTTTGCCACCATACCTTATATTCTATTTTCAATGGATCTATCTTTGGACACCATGGTTCACTTTTCATTTTTTATGATCCCATATTTAGCCACCATGGCCTACTTTAGATTTTTAATGAACCCTTGTTTGATCAATAGGAAATGCCTTCAATTTTTAATGAGCCTATCCATGACCATATCACCATACTTGATAATCCCCTTGTTAAAAATCATATCTTTGACTAAGAGCCTATTTTTGACCGAGATCATATCTTGGACCAATCTTCTTCTAACCAACAAAACATATCACCCATTGGAATATCACCCAACCTCTTATCACATGTTAAAACTATTAGTAGAAGAATGAAAATGGTAAAGATGTGCAAGATATATTTTTAATATTTATGCATTATGAAATCATTTTATCATTGTTTAAGTCTATTATGTATTATCTTCACAAATTTTAATTGGCTACAATATGAAGAGACTCCAATGTTGACACCAAGTATGAGAAGAAGATGAATAGTCATAGGCTAAAAACATCTATATATACTTTTATTTATAATAAGAAGAGGGTTCCACTCTTAGAAGATATCAATAGAGATTATCTGGTTATGGTTACCTATGTGATTTCTTATTGTGTTCTTTATGTGGATTATAGTGTGTAATGTCTTGGATACTTTCTATATAAACTATTTTAAATGCATTTTTTTAGTCTATTCAATACTGGTTATTCTTAATTCCTTAATAATACATAATATTTAATTCTTCATATGTTTCTATTGTTCCAATTCCTATTTTTATGTGATAAACTATTCTATGTACATGAAGTATCTCATAACTATCCTCATCCTTAGCATGTTTTGATGCTTTAAAAACTTCTGACAATAATGGTGTGATGAGCACAGAACTCCTTTTGGATGAAATTATTCAATAATGGTTGTCAGGGTATAGAGATATTGAGATATGGTTGCACCAAAGGATATGTAATTTCATTAAAAAAAATCTAAAAAGACTGGTCTTATCATACAAGAGATCGTTCAAGATCATATTCATGGAGAAATTTATGAAAATTTCTAGTTTGAATTGCTTAAATTAATAGCTAACTAGTTATCATGGTTAGAATATTATTGCTTTAACCCAAGCATAGAAGAGATTATAATCTAAACTAAAGAAAAGATAGACTAGTTATAGAGATTGGAAACTAACTGGATAAGAGAAATAAATCATTGGGATGATAATACAATAGATGAATATATAATTGAGTTTGTAGTGCAAGGATACATATATTTTTAATCTTTATTCATCATATGAATTCAAGGGAAATTTTTGTAGTGACTACTATCCTAGTGAAGATGTTTGTTGTGGACAAGTCCATGGTGCCTACTCCATCTAATATGGAGTAGTTATTTTGGTTGTATGGGGATGTGTTCAACATGATAGTAAATGATGATTAAATGAGTAGATAATTATTAAACCTGAATCCATAATGGAGACATGAGGGAAGAAAAGTCTAGATTTAGAATGTGAGATGCAATAATAGAATAGATATTGTAAATATAAAAATACCTAGGTAACTATGAGTAGAGTTAAGATTAGCATTAAAATAGATGAATAATGAGTCAGTAGACATGATGAATGAAAAAAAAGAGACAAAGAAAGAAGGATAAATAATGATGAGATGAAAGAAGAAGATGAATGCTGATAGAAAGAAAGAAGTGATAAAAAATGAGAGGAAAAAGAGATGTTTGAAGATGAAGATGAGAATAGTGTAGAGGTATATCAATTAGATGATAGATTTAGTGTGTAAATACAAGAATGGCTATTATTAGAAGAAGTAAATGAAGTATTAATCAAATAATTAGTACAATTTTGTAGAGTAATCATAGGTTCAAGCATGGAAAGAGAAGAAGTCACTAAAAATAATCATTCACTGGAAGAGTACACATCCTTGTAGCCCAATTTATTATATTTTAGTAAAAAATTTCAACTAAAAGGATAGGTAAAAAATATTTAAGAAGGTCCATTTTTAGAAAAGGTGTATAGTTAGGGTACTAAAATTGAAATATACTCAATTTTTAAGGCTTTAAAGACTACAGGATTCATTGAAATGAAACAAATAAAAGTAAGAAATATAGAAACACTGAGTGTATAGACTAACTATCCTAGTGTGTAGGTAAATATTCATAGTGCATAGGTAAGATTTCATAGAACTCAGCCTTTGACTATAATAGTTGTGTATTAGATCTCTTCAGCACCAGTTTATAATATGGGTTCTTTAGGAGCATTTATTAACTTGGTGACATATGATGGGTCTGCAAACCCTACGTAATACTTACTAACATGTGAAATGAGATGGAAAGATAAGGGTATTACCAATGAGGTTATAAATAAGTGTGAATTGATAGGGGCATTAAATGGAAGAAAATTTGAATTTATATACTATAGAGATATCACTCAGATAAATATACAACATGTTAAGCAGTTGTTCATTGTAGAATTTAAAATTAATAAATGTACAATTCAAACTATGCAAGACCTAAAGGATATTAGGTAAACGTTAGGAGAATCCATCTATGATTATGATCATAGGTTCTTAGATGTTATAAATAAGGTGGATTTTTCCTTAGAATATAAAGATAAATCTACATGGTTTATTGAAGTATTGCACTCTAGGATTAGGTTTGCTATAACACAAATTGAATATGTTACTAAGGTAGATACTAAATTTGTTGCTCTCTAGGTAGAGCAAATTGAAGATCATGGGGAATTTCCCATAATGGGTTCTAAGATTTAAAATACATTACAATATTTTATGAAGAGGATAGAAAAAAATCATGAAGCAAATAAACCTAAGCTACATCTATGGTGCATGGAGTGTGGGAAAAAAGGACATCATATGAATGATTGTCCTAATATCAAGATAGAGTTTTATGAAATATATAGAGTAGTAGGGCATGCAACAACATATTTCCATCTCCTATAGTAGTATGTAAAAATCCCATAGATTTTGTATTAAATTTTTTGTAAATCACACAATCATGATGAAAATAATTGCAGGGATTTTTAGGATCTCAAAGAAGATATTACAAAGAATGTATTCACCATCATTGTACATCAAGTGTCCTTGATGAAGTAAAAAATTCTAGACCTAAAGGTTGATAAGAGTTGTGTGAAACAAGTAGGTACATAATGGATTTTGAGTTAACCTTAGTACCAAACTCAAGGTATATCTATATGGACCCCTCCTTCACTAGCTAGACATGACCATCACCATAATACTAGTACTCAACATATTAGAATTTGATAATGATACAATAATATCAACCTAGTTGGACTCCACATGTTGTAAAATAATAATTTGGGATTAGAGATAATACCCAATAATATTATCACTATAATAGAGTGCAAAAATATGGAGGTTATAGGAGGTTATCAGTTGAACAGAGGAGGATCTAGGGGTAGATACAGAGGGAGTTACCAAAGTGGAAGAGGAAATAATTACCAATGCCCTCCTTTGTAATGTTAATTTTTTGTATTGTATAATCATGTAAAATTTAATTTCCCTTTGAATCCATAAAAATAATCTTACTACATATACTGTAAGGTATATGAGCAACATGAGATAGAAGACTATCCTATTTTAGAAAAAGGAAAGAAAATAAAAGGTTGTCAAGAATGTTAACATGGTGAATGAATAGCCTAAGGAGGATGAATTTTTTAATGCCATTACAAGACACCAACATGTAGAGTGAGGATTTCCTCCTCTCAAAATCCTCCAAACTAGGGAATCTAAAAAGAAAAATAAGACAATTACCTGCACCCAGCTATAGAAAAGGGATTGATGTATGAATCTATGTAGATGTTGAAGAAAATTAAACACCAAGCCATTACTGAAAGAGATAGTGTTGTAATAGATTCCCAAATGTATTTTTATATTGTGCACATTATGTGTTATGATGGATTTGTTACTACATTGATATATTCACTAAAGCTATTAAGTACACTGTATAATGAAGACTTTTTTTAGAACATAAAAAATATTACATAATCTAATAGAGTATACATAATAAAGGAAATAAAATATAGAAAAACCTATTTGGTATGTAAAAATAAAGAAGATGTGGGATGTATACAAATAGACATTGAATTTATAGGATATGAAATTTTAAATTACATCTTTAATTTTGGTAGCACAATTAACATGATCCCCAAGTCTACATGGGAGGTGATTGGATGACTAGTTCTAAGTTACAACCCAGTGATTGAGTTTAGTAGACTATGTAAGAGTTAAATCCATTGGAAGATTATAATATGTTGATATAAAAGTAGTAAAACTAAGCATCCAAAGTGAATTTGAAGTCATTGATATGAAGATAATAATAACTCATTACCCTACATTGATGGGAAATAAATGAACATATGATGATCAAATGATTATTGATACTATGAAAAATTAGTTAGAGGCATATCAGGGAGATAAGATTGTAGTCATTCCTTTACACAAGGTGCACAAACCCTACATCATTCTAGACAAACTAGACTTTCCTTAAATCACACAAAAAACTAGTTGGATGAAGGTAAACTCTAAGGATAACCCAAAAGCTCTACGTGTAGCCAAGTACAAATTATTATATGAGAATACTAAACCTTAGGTGTAGTCTTTACTCACTCAATAGTTGAATACATCTAAAAATGGAAGCCCAAAATAGTATTTACTCAACCATTGGCACCTTAGTTTATCATAGAAGATTGTGTATCCATGTCTGCTAAATTGCCTACTTGTTCAGAAGTTGATTTTTTCTATCAAGAAGATGATCATATGTAGGATTATATAGAGCTGGCCAAATAAGGTACCTTGCCTTAGAAAATAGATTTATATATAAGTGGAGACTCAAATACTCATCTAATCAACTGTTCTTGTAGTGATCATGAACTTTGGCCTATGAGAATGGTCTTCACCATAAAAATACAACTTTCATACTATCCAATCTAGGACATCAATAAATTCATTATGTACCTACAAGTTCATGTGCATATGATTAGTCAATGGGTCAGTGCCTTGAATTATGATTTGAAAGGAGTTGTAATGACATGGTGAAAAATTAATAAAAATGATTATCTCGATTGGGATGATATGTGTGAACTTATGATTAGCATATTTCAACTGTCGTAGGTCATCAAAAATAATTGGACTTAATTTTAGGAAGGTGAGTGCCCTAAAATCCATATCTATAAATGTGTTGAGGTTATACTAAAGAACCTGTGGCACCTAGGTAATGGGTTCATAAATTTCATTATACACTTGCCCCTTTATAATCATCTTGGTATATGTATTAATAACACAAGAGAGAGACAAAACATTAGACATAAGTGTAGAGTGACTTGACCTAAACTTTTGTGTTTGAATATGAGAATCCCATGGTTCATAATATGCTACTTAAAATAAAAAATTTCTTGTGCCATGGGTGCACAAATGATTTAAGCACCATGATAGAGTCTACTACATAGAAGAACATAACTCATGATCTAAATAAAACACTACAAATATATAAAGCTACTGAGATGGAATAACAATCTCTTATGTAGTCATGCCATCAAATATATAACAAAGAAGATGAAATTGATGATTTAGATACTGATGGTGATATTGATCTGATTGATTTATTTGAACCTAAATAGCTAGTATAACCATTAAAGGATCTAGTCATAAAACCCACTAAAGAAGTGCAACATACATATTATAGAGTAGGAAGAGAAAATAATTTTGCAAGAAGCTTTTACTAAGGAAAAGTATAAGATTTATTAGCAACCTATTAAAAAACATGTGTAAAACATTGGAAGTATGGAGATTCCTAAACTGACACATATAGGTGACTATTAGATTGAATTCAAAGTTTTAGAAGCTATGAAAATCTTACAGGATTATAAAGATGGTTTCCCACAAAAGTTTTAGAAGTCATAGGATTAGATCCTTCCCTAGGTGAAATGCATATCAAACTTAAGTAGTGTGTATGACCCATCAAGAAAAGGTCATATAAGTTGAATCCAAATGTGAAGTTGAAAGTGAAGGATGAACTAGATAAAATACAGGAAACAAGTATAATCTATCTCATAGAGAACGTAAATTGGGTTACTACCATGGTAGTGTAACCTAAGAAATTAGGAGATATTAGAATATGTGGTGAATATAAAATTCTAAATGATGCATGTGTGAATGATTTATTTTTTATTTCCTTCATAGATGATGTTTTTGAATCTATCAAAGGTCATGAAGTTTACTCTTGTATGGATGGATTCAATGGCTATCATTAAATACCCATCATAGAAGAAGATAGAGCTAAAATAACTTTTGCCATAAAATGGGGATCCTTTAAATATAGTGCAATGCCTTTTGGCCTCAAGAACACACCTAAAATGTTTTCTAGAGTAATGGTGAGTATGTTTAAGGATTTCATTCATGACTTCCTAAGAGTATATCTAGATGATTAAGAAGTTTTATCTTTATTTAAATAACACTTATCCAAGCTATGCC
Organism: Torreya grandis; assembly: GCA_037957365.1. Lineage (NCBI taxonomy): Eukaryota > Viridiplantae > Streptophyta > Pinopsida > Cupressales > Taxaceae > Torreya > Torreya grandis. Next base: position 159,329 of record JARHVA010004724.1, on the reverse strand, counting down.
TCATGTTAGAATGCTACTGAGCTCTATGCATTGACCTAAATTTAAAAAAGTGTTTATTTTTTACACCTTTTGGTGTCTTGCTAGGGCACGTGGTGTACAGTGAAGGGATTTTTGTGGACCAAGACAAAATTGTAGTCATTATTAGTATGCCTCCACCAATCATCTCTATAGAAGTGTGATCCTTTTTGGACCACATAGGTTACTATCATAAGTTTATCAAGGAAAAATTAGCCATTTCATCTCCATTGGAGTATTTTTTATGTAAAGGTATAAGGTTTGTTTGGAATTTTGATTGTAAAAAAACTTTCATAGAATTGAAATAATGACTAGTCATTATGTTTATTCTCATCTTTCCAGATTGGAGCAAGCCCTTTCATGTGCACATTAATGCTTCTAGTGTCATAGTTAGTGTTTTTCTTACATAGCTATGAGATAGTGGACTGGACCACCCCATACATTTTTCAAGCTAAAAATTATTTGACACAGAATATAATCACATGACAAGTGAAAGAGAAAAACTCAATATATTATTTGCACTATAAATTTTTTGATAATAACTATTTGTGACACCATTTAGTTTTTATAGATCATCAATATCTATGTTACATAGTCAATAAGCCTATACTCAGAGGATGCATTTCAATATGGTTGATGCTTTTTTAGGAATTTAAATTTCACATCAACATCAAGCTATCAAAAAAATGTTGGATAGGATCATCTCAGTTACCTCACGAATGGGGAATAACTAGAAGAACTACAAGAAGATTTTCTTGATTCTCATCTATTTAAATTGTCCATGATACCTGAGAATTTTGAGGCAATTAATAATTTCCTAGAAAAAATAGTATTCTCTGTACACTACTAAGAAAGAGACAAGAAACAGTTTGTCACTAGAGCCTTGCCATATACTATTATAAATAGTCTCTTATATCATTTGGGGAAGGATGAAGTAATACATAGGGTATTTCTAGAACATGAACACCTACAACTCTTATAGGAAGCACACCAAGGAATAACAGGAGGTCATTTTGCTAGAGAAACTACTACACAGAAATTATTATAGAGTGTATTATGGTGACTAAACATTTTTTAGGATGTACATAGAGTAGCATATTGTTATGACATGTGTCAATGAATGGGTATGCCACATTAGAAGGATGAAATGCCTTTGTAGCCTTTGTTATATGAATAAACTTTTGAATAGTGGGGCATCAATTTTGTAGGACCTATCAATCCATAGATTAAATGCAACAAATCTTGATATATTATCACTGTAATTGATTACTTTACCAAATGGGTTAAAGCTACTATGACACCCAGATATGGGGTGAAGGATGTAGTAAAATTTCTTTACAAGAATATTATCACATAGTTTAGATGCCCTATCAAACCCATCAGTGATCGAAGGACACACTTCCTAAAAAGTAATATCAAATCTCTTATTGAATAATTCATAATTTCCCATCATAAAATTACTATGTACCATCCATAAGCTAATGGCCAAGCTAAGGCTTAATAAAGTGTTGGGCAAGATGTTGACGAAGATATATGATGTCAAGAGGGATGATTGGGAAAATCACATTCCTATGATTATTTGGTCCTATCTAATGCACTATAAAAGGGATACGAGTTTTACTCCATTTAATTTGGTCTATGGGCTAGAAGGAGTAATGCTTATGGAATACCTGGTACCTAGTGTGCACATTGTAATGGTTATGAGACTAGGCGATCATGAATATCTCATAAACATGCTTCTCTAAGTGAATTGAATGGATGAGTGTCAAGGAAGATTATTTTTGATGCAATAATTTCATAAGTAAAGTCAAAAATCATGGTACGATAAGAACCTATGACATAAGGAATTTCACAAAGATTAAATAATTTTGTTAAATGATAGTTGATGTTGACTATTCTAACCACAAGTCAAAATAGATCAACCCCCTATAGTAAAAAAAATATATAGGGGATTATTAGGGTCTCATAGGATATGTCATATTCCTATATGGGGGTCATTTAATATGTCATTACCTTGTTTGCATCCATTTTATCCCTTTATGTCATTTCTAGTCACATAAGGTCATATTTGAGCTATTTATAAAGGTTGTATTGTTTACCTTAGTATAAAAGTGTTTAAAACTATCTTTTAACATTAATTATATTATAATCATGTCAATATTATCAATTGTAACTAAAAATGTGCAATCTCCCAAGTCAGGTCAACAAAATAGTTAGAAAAGAGGATGTTTTCATAGATGTATGGCTTCTAAAGGAGTGTGTCATGTATGGAAGGATTTTGGAATGATTATTAAAATTTAGTGAGTTAATTTCAACTTTGATTAGCTTTATAAGTCTTAAAATTATCTAGAAAATATTTTGGTCCTCCATCACCCTTCTTGGCATATAAAACTGATCAATAGGTTTTCTAATGATATGGCCAATAGGGGAGTTTTCAGGTCAAATGATCTTGTGGGTTTTTATTACACTTGGTCCAATTACATTTCATAGTAGGATTTCAAAGATTGGTTTCCCATGCTTTGTGAACCATTCTTAAGAAGTTAATTTCCTCCTTTTGTAAGATAATCCCCATACCATACAAGTTTTCTCCTTGTTTGAGCTAGTTCATATAATCTAATGGATGAAATTGCTTATATAATATGTGGGAATATTTATCCCATGTTTTTCATATATTTTTTCATGTTTGGAGGTGAGTGAATAATAAAAACATCTCAAGTTGTAGGTTGAGTGCACTAATAGAATTGTAAGTAGGTTTCATCAACTATAGACATTTCCCTTTCCTATAGTGATTTCATATGAAAGTGATATGTTGTATTTCATGATTTAGATGTCATGTCAATCATGCCTCCTTGCAAGGTTTAGTCTAAAATTCTATGACCAAGGGAGCCATATTCAAACTTTTTTACAAGTGTTTACTTACATGTCGGCTAGAATAACTTTACACATCATGATGACATAGTAAAGGGATGACAAAGTGGAAAGAACCATCCTTGAGGTGTATACAACTAGTTTGAACAACTTGTATTGCTTGAGACTTGTTGAATTAGATAATTCTCTAATACATATGCATTCTACCTTGTATGTTACTACATATGCACCTATAGGTGCCCCATAGAGGGTTGAGCATGTGAAATGAAAGTGTTTTATACTAGTCTAAAGTCTCACTAGGTGGAGAAGCTCAATATAGACTAATATGAGCTCTAGGATTGGTCATGAAAGTAGTTTATCAGGACCATAGTTTTACATTATACCTTCAAAATCCTATCTGCTACTGAATGAACACCTACAGGTCTCTATAGCGGTCCAATAAGACTAAAGAGCAAGTGTTTGGACTTGTTTCAGCACTTTTTAAGGTTTGATCACATGCATGGTGTCATAGTAACCATGAAGGATCCATAAAGTAAAAAAAATACCTATGCTAGCCTACCATAAGTTGAAAAGAGGATTTCAAGGATTCATTACCTTAAAATCTCTAAAATAGGGCTTTCATCTTTCTCTTGATCCTCCCATAGCAAAATTTATGATGTTTAGACTAGTCCAAATGGTTCCATCAAGTAACACACATGTAAGGGAAAGGCCTTGAAAAATATCATGAATTTTTGGATGAAAGAGGGTGGTATAGGAGGTTTTCAAACTCATAAAATCCTTCACTATAGTCTGACAATGTTATTTATAGTATCTTGAGTCCAAATAGCCTTATCATGCTATAACACCTAGTGGAAGTATAGTTTACATATAAATTACTTATTTTTTATGAAGGTGGTACTAAGAGATAAAACAAAATTAAAATAATTTTATATTTAGGGTTTTTATATATACTACCACCTACAAGACCTATTTTACTTTCAACATGGATAAGAATGGACACTTATAGTTTGACTGTAGGATAAAAATGCAAGTTAAACATGATAGTGGGTGTGTTGGCCTCACTCAAGATGTGTAATATAAAATTTTAGATATTAAATTATCCTAAAGTATTTCAATATTTTCTTCTTTAAATGACATAAATTATAACACTATAGTATACACCTACATGCTTACCCTTTCTCTGAGTAATCATGCAAGTCTACCAGTTGAGACTAGTCAAGTGAAGAGAAGAGAATTGAGAAGAGCTAGCAGAAGTTGGGAATTATGAAATGATTATAAAACCTCAGTAATTATTATTCACACCTCATGATATCCTCATATCAAATTAATAGATCAAGGACCAATATCCAAGATTCAACCTACAACCATGTTCATGGTCCATGTATAGTCAACAAGTTTAGGAGCCTATTTTGAGGATTTTGAGGAGTTAAAAGGTCTCTAAGAATAATCTAACTCTAACAATTGATTTATAAAGTCCTTATAACCTCCCTAATTCTCCCATACCTTTAGTTTTATTGATTAGATAAGGGATATACCCCTTTTTGTCTCATCTTGAAGGTACTCCTAGAAATAAGAAAATTGTAGATTGGGTAAGTATATGATGAGAAAGTGAGTTGGGAAGTTTTTAAGCCTTATAAGAAGGTATAAGGAGATTTTTTAGACATATATTAACATTATTAATCCCCATAAGTATTGTAATCCAAGAATAGTATCCCAAACTCACAAAGTTACAAGCAAATTTACTAGGCCTTGACTAGGCCTAATGCCTTAAAAGGGTGTAACTTCAATTTTAACACCTATATGAGCATTAAAATTAATTGAAACACATTAATTGGAGATATAAGGTGCATGATGACCTTTATTTTTCATAGAAGACCATAGATAATCTATTTCTTGGCTCAAGAGCATGATAGGGTATGCAAAATGTAGGAAATAGTTTAAGAGGCTAAGTTTGAAAGCTCACTAGAGTATTGATGATTAACATGGGAGCTTGAGGATCTAGGACAATTTGAAGAGGTTAAAAAACAAGTTTTTCATGTAATTTTTATAAATATTGGGAATCACAATTTTATGAACTATCCTTAAGGGGTAAAACTATCTAAAACACTTGTCAATGACCCGATTGGGAAGAAGTTAAAGGAAAGGAATCTAGATGGGATGGTTTGAGTAGGAAAATGATTTTGGATTATAGAAGATTCTCTATGGATATTTCCCATCATATTTAGTTGTAACCTATTTATACAAATAGGATACAAAACTAAATTTATTAATAAATTTGTGTATTACAAGTACACAAATGTTTAAAAAAATGAAGATCACTTGGTGAGGTATAATGAGGCCTAATCTAACTCCTTGTATTCATTTCTTACATTAACATATCACACAAGTACCTTTAAAATCACCTTAACTCCAGCCAGTCCAAACTAGCATAGTGAATGAAGAATGATCATCAAGTGAAAAGGTGACAAATATAATTGGGTGGCTTTTTAAGGTCTTCCTAATGGATATAGAGACTTTAGGACCCTTGAAAAGTGTCATGACATCCCTTGTATGGATTATATTGGAAAATTAATTACTATCTTGGTGTCAAGTTTTAAGGATGATTGAAAGAAAGGTGATTAAGACTACAGATAGTGAGAACACTTTGATAAAAAATATTGATTATTAGGGACAAATCCAATGCATATTGGAGCCTATTTTTAACCACTCCTTCATATTTAAATTATGTCACATATCCCTAGTCTTATATGGATCATTTAATTAAGGCCAAACAATGAGGCAATTTACAAACACTTCTACCCCTTTTCCCATAATAATTATTTAGTGTAGGTGATAATCACTTCAATATCAATTCAAGGAGCGAACCCTTAAATCTAGAGGTCTACCTATAATATAGGAAAACCACAAGCCTAGAGGTATTTTAATGTTTCCCAAATCTTAGATTAACCTTGAAAAACCTCATCTAAGGTGTATTATTTAGTGACAACAATTATAGCATGACTGATGGGACCAAGGTCCAAGAGAGTGGTAATATTTTTGGTGTGTCTTTCCTCTAATTAGATTTTGGAAGAAATCAAAATAGCACCAATGGTGATTTAAAGTGAAATTTTTGGTTGTCATTAGCCTAGGTATCTTTTGTTGAAAGTTTTGATGAATTCTTGTATCTCATTTGACCCATGAGGTTGATATGAATAGCTTTGATGAATATCCCTACCATGTACTTCCCTATCAATCTTGTTATTAACCATGTTATACTGCTCAATAGCCCTATCAAAATGGCTACCAATCCTATGAGCCATGATAGCCCTATGGTCACCCATTTCTTCCTCTATCTACACATCATGTTATTGAATAGTCCTATGAGAAGTATATCAATAATCCTATCAATAAATACCTTCCTATCAACCCTAATATTACCCTTACCAACCACACCCAATGCCTATCAACCTCAAGAGGATTCTTATCAGTCCTATCAAGAAGAATTAGATGATCTCATTGATTAAAAATAAAGATAATACAAGACAAAATATGATCTCTTAGTACTATAAATGAAAGGCCATCATACTCCCCATTATCACATTCATCCTCCTTCATCAACCCCATCTCATATCAAATATTTGTTAACACTCATACCAAAGCTTCTAGATAATTAAAAATGGATGGGAACATGGGATGATAAATTTGATGTGTTCCCTAACCATCTGATGAAATGGTTAAGAGGTGTTTCCCAGGGGTGTAAGTATCTATTAGAGATGGTTTAATACGAAACTCCATGGGATATCATAAAGTAACTATATTTGGTAAAGAAATGTTTTGAATTCTCTATAAATAGGCTAAAGATGTGGGAGGATAAATAACTTAAAAATGAGCCTACATCTATTTAAGAGCATCAAGGAGGCTATGGGAAAGGTGAAACATTTGTTGAAGTAGGTGTTTTTCCTTTTAGCCAACCCAAATTATCACTTCCCCATGAGCTTACTCATGAAGTCTTTTTTCCCAAATCCATTCACAAGCCCTTTACCACATCTCATACTCCATGTCCAAATCATGAGCCTATTAATCAACCTCCCACCTCATCTCTTCTTGAAGGATAACCCATTTTTAGGGAATCAAGTGAAGAGAGTAAGCTCAAGCCACAACTGGTCAAGAAGATGCCTCAAGTGACTATGAATAATAAATCACCATAGGGACCCCCCTTGGTGAGAGTAAGTGTAATTACATCTTATTAAGTGAATAAAAGAATGTTGAAGGTCTTATTATAGTTGTCCACAAGGAATTTGATCAAAGTATGAAGGGAGAGGTGCTTGAGAAAGACCTCACACCTATTGTCCATGATGAAACAACCCTTAAACATGATAATCATGAGGAAAAATACCTCTAGAAAAAAATTATATAATAAATCAAGAGTTTGAATAGCTGATTAAGTAAACCTCTTCTCCTAAAGAGTACATACCTAATAATAGGTTTTTTAGTGATGTTATCAAGCATAAAGAAGTTTTCGTTAAGAATTAAAATGAACTTAAAGTCACTATTCAAGAAGCTATAATCATAAAATATATGATATTTGAGGATCACTCAACACCTCAACCTAACATTGAACCATTTGTAGATGTATTGAAACATAAATAAGACTAGTTTGATGATCTCATACATCAGGAAAATGAAATGGAAGAGGTGGTGGTTCTCTAAGATAAAGAGAATAAGGATGATTGGTAGAAACAAATAAAACCTTTTTAAGATCTTGAATAACTTTTCCAAGTTGAGGGACAAGTACATAATGTAGGTAAAAAAATTTCCATGGAAGAAAATGACCAAGATTGGGTGGATTATGTAAAGCTCCTTGCTGAGCTTGAAGAACTTGTAGCTAAAAAGAAACCCGATCTTATTGAGAGCACCATGGAAGTCAAAAAGGCATGATTTGTTGAATCACCATTAAAGGTTGTAGTTGAGGAGTCATATGAGAAGGTTAAGGCTATTAAGATGTAACAGGAGTTCATATCCATAGGTGACCTCTTTGTATCTATTTTAATTTCATTAATCATCATGCTAAGGAGGTTGGCAAACACCATGAAGAGATGGAGGCATCAATGCCAAGGGTCAAAAAGTAGCATGCTTCATTTATTCCTTCATTTAATGGATCAATAAAGGTTTCAAACCTCCCATTTGACCCAAGAAGAAGATTTTTCTTAGGTTAGTTTGTGTTTGAGTTAGTTGGTTTAGTTTGTGTGTGTGTTCCATAAGTGCTCATGAAGTACAAGTGTGTGACATGTTGTTTTGTGTCTTATTCCTATTGTTTTTTGTGTTTTAGTTTGTTTTAAAAGGTAAATTTAGTGTCATATATGTTCATAGGTGACTCCATATCCCAATGGATAGGATAAGGCTACTGGTCTTGGCATAGTTGGCTTACCACCCCTTAAAAATCACTAAGAATGTTGACTATTTCGACCAAAAGTCAAAATAATTAAACCCATATAGTAAAAAACTTGTATATGGGATTATTATAGTCTCATGGGGTATGTCATAGTCCTATATGGGGGTCATTTAATATGTCATTATCTTATTTGCATCCATTTTAACCCCTTATGTCATTTCTAGTCACATAAGGTCATATTTGAGCTATTTATAAGGTTGTATGGTTTCCATTGGTAGAAAAATGTTTTAAAATATCCATAAAAATTTATTATGTCATAATATTGTTAGTTATAGCTGAAAATGTGTAGGTTCCCAAATTAGATCAAGAAAATAGTTAGAAAAGAAGAGGTTTGGGTACTTATACAGCTTCTAGAGGAGTGCAACACATGTGGAAAGATTGTAGAATGAATATTTAACTTATTTGAGTTAATTATAATGATTTATTATCTTTTAAAGTCTAAAAATTAGCTAAAAACTATTTTTATCCTCCATGGCTATTCTTGGCTTGCAAAACTCGTCAACATGTTTTCTAATGGTACGACCAGTAGGGGAGGTGTTAGGTCAAATTATCTTGTGGTGTATTAGTACACTTGGTCCAATTAAATTTCATTGTAGGATTTAAAATATTAGTTTCCCATGCTTTATGAACCATACTTAAGAAGTTGACTTCCTCCTTTTTTCATGTTAATCCCCACACCTTGTAATTTTTCTCCTTACCTAAGATGGTTCATACAATATAATGGATGAAACTGATTATATAACACATGCAAATATTTTTCCCATGGTTTTCATCTTTGTTTGCATGTTTGGAGGTGAGTTAATGAGCCAAATATATCAAGTTCTAGGTTGAGTGCACTAATAGAATTGCAGGTAGGTTTCATCAACTACAAACATTTTCCTTTCCTTTAGTGTTTTCATATGAAGTTTATATGTTGTATTTCATGATTTATATGTCATGTATATCATGCTTCATTTTAAGGTTAAGTCTCAAATTCTAATACCAAGGGAGCCACAGTCAAACATTCTTGTTAGTATTAACTTATAGGTAGGCAAATTGAACTTTACATAGTCATGATGACATATTAAAGGGATGAAAAGTGGTGAAAACCATCATTGAGGTGTAGAAAACTAGTTTGAACCATATAGATTACTTGAGATTGGTTGAAGTATCCACTTCTCTAATACATATACATTCTGTTGTCTCCCAAAAATAACAGTCATTTTTGGAACAACATTTGAGTTATTTTGGTTCTACAAACCAAAATAATATCTTCCATTTTCAAAATTTGTCTTAGATATTTAGATTTCTCATTTTCAGAGCTTCTCAAAAAATCTACAGATTCTGTAGGCTTGAATCGATGGATTCAGCAGGAAGAGAAATATACAAACTCTACAAGCTTGAATCTACGGACTCTACAGGCTTGAATCTACGGACTATGCAGCAAAAGGAAAATCTACGGACTTTGTAGGCAGGTTCATTTTTATATAGTTTCAAAGACTTCTACAAGTAGTTTTTAGTCAAAAGAATTGATTTTCATAATTTGTTCATTTTCCAGGATTGGTTCAATGTTTTGGTTCATATGAAAATCTTCATCGGCAAATATCTGAGTGCAAAAATTAACTTAGACCATTGAACTGAACCATTGAACCATTTTGGTTCAAAAGGTTCAACGGGTTCAAGGTTCAATGACAGGTTCAACCAAAAGAATAGTTTAATAGTTAAATTCAACCAAGCAATTCAATGCTTTATTTCATTTAGTTGGTTCATTCTTTCATTTCATCTTATGGTTCAACGTCTATAGGTTCAACAACAGTGGCTCGACGTGCTTCATTGAACCATTGAACTAGTTCAATAGATTAGTTCAATCTTTTGGTTCAACATCAAAATTCCTATTGGTTCAAAGGCAAGTAAATTATTTTTGGTTCAATGCTTACTTTATCAGCTTTTTTTATGCATTGAACCATTGGCTTGAACCATTTTGGTTCAAATCCTTGGTTCAACCGATTGGTTCAACGTCAAAGTTCATCTAATGGTTCATCGGCTTTTTGGTTCAAAAGGGACTTGGCGCACTTCATTAAACCAGTTTAACTAATGGTTCATCAACCAAGTTCAAAGGGGTGGTTCAATGCAAAAGGAGACTTTTCTAAAGGACAAGTGCCCTTGCGGAGGGCACTTAATCAAGAAAAGCACCTTTTTGAAGGATCATTTTTCTAAGAAGCCAAAAGGTAATTCTTTTGGATTTGTCTAAGGCATTTTAAATTTTTTCCCACACCTTGTAATTTTTCTCCTTACCTAAGATGGTTCATACAATATAATGGATGAAACTGATTATATAACACATGCAAATATTTTTCCCATGGTTTTCATCTTTGTTTGCATGTTTGGAGGTGAGTTAATGAGCCAAATATATCAAGTTCTAGGTTGAGTGCACTAATAGAATTGCAGGTAGGTTTCATCAACTACAAACATTTTCCTTTCCTTTAGTGTTTTCATATGAAGTTTATATGTTGTATTTCATGATTTATATGTCATGTATATCATGCTTCATTTTAAGGTTAAGTCTCAAATTCTAATACCAAGGGAGCCACAGTCAAACATTCTTGTTAGTATTAACTTATAGGTAGGCAAATTGAACTTTACATAGTCATGATGACATATTAAAGGGATGAAAAGTGGTGAAAACCATCATTGAGGTGTAGAAAACTAGTTTGAACCATATAGATTACTTGAGATTGGTTGAAGTATCCACTTCTCTAATACATATACATTCTGTTGTCTCCCAAAAATAACAGTCATTTTTGGAACAACATTTGAGTTATTTTGGTTCTACAAACCAAAATAATATCTTCCATTTTCAAAATTTGTCTTAGATATTTAGATTTCTCATTTTCAGAGCTTCTCAAAAAATCTACAGATTCTGTAGGCTTGAATCGATGGATTCAGCAGGAAGAGAAATATACAAACTCTACAAGCTTGAATCTACGGACTCTACAGGCTTGAATCTACGGACTATGCAGCAAAAGGAAAATCTACGGACTTTGTAGGCAGGTTCATTTTTATATAGTTTCAAAGACTTCTACAAGTAGTTTTTAGTCAAAAGAATTGATTTTCATAATTTGTTCATTTTCCAGGATTGGTTCAATGTTTTGGTTCATATGAAAATCTTCATCGGCAAATATTTGAGTGCAAAAATTAACTTAGACCATTGAACTGAACCATTGAACCATTTTGGTTCAAAAGGTTCAACGGGTTCAAGGTTCAATGACAGGTTCAACCAAAAGAATAGTTTAATAGTTAAATTCAACCAAGCAATTCAATGCTTTATTTCATTTAGTTGGTTCATTCTTTCATTTCATCTTATGGTTCAACGTCTATAGGTTCAACAACAGTGGCTCGACGTGCTTCATTGAACCATTGAACTAGTTCAATAGATTAGTTCAATCTTTTGGTTCAACATCAAAATTCCTATTGGTTCAAAGGCAAGTAAATTATTTTTGGTTCAATGCTTACTTTATCAGCTTTTTTTATGCATTGAACCATTGGCTTGAACCATTTTGGTTCAAATCCTTGGTTCAACCGATTGGTTCAACGTCAAAGTTCATCTAATGGTTCATCGGCTTTTTGGTTCAAAAGGGACTTGGCACACTTCATTAAACCAGTTTAACTAATGGTTCATCAACCAAGTTCAAAGGGGTGGTTCAATGCAAAAGGAGACTTTTCTAAAGGACAAGTGCCCTTGCGGAGGGCACTTAATCAAGAAAAGCACCTTTTTGAAGGATCATTTTTCTAAGAAGCCAAAAGGTAATTCTTTTGGATTTGTCTAAGGCATTTTAAATTTTTTCCCACACCTTGTAATTTTTCTCCTTACCTAAGATGGTTCATACAATATAATGGATGAAACTGATTATATAACACATGCAAATATTTTTCCCATGGTTTTCATCTTTGTTTGCATGTTTGGAGGTGAGTTAATGAGCCAAATATATCAAGTTCTAGGTTGAGTGCACTAATAGAATTGCAGGTAGGTTTCATCAACTACAAACATTTTCCTTTCCTTTAGTGTTTTCATATGAAGTTTATATGTTGTATTTCATGATTTATATGTCATGTATATCATGCTTCATTTTAAGGTTAAGTCTCAAATTCTAATACCAAGGGAGCCACAGTCAAACATTCTTGTTAGTATTAACTTATAGGTAGGCAAATTGAACTTTACATAGTCATGATGACATATTAAAGGGATGAAAAGTGGTGAAAACCATCATTGAGGTGTAGAAAACTAGTTTGAACCATATAGATTACTTGAGATTGGTTGAAGTATCCACTTCTCTAATACATATACATTCTGTTGTCTCCCAAAAATAACAGTCATTTTTGGAACAACATTTGAGTTATTTTGGTTCTACAAACCAAAATAATATCTTCCATTTTCAAAATTTGTCTTAGATATTTAGATTTCTCATTTTCAGAGCTTCTCAAAAAATCTACAGATTCTGTAGGCTTGAATCGATGGATTCAGCAGGAAGAGAAATATACAAACTCTACAAGCTTGAATCTACGGACTCTACAGGCTTGAATCTACGGACTATGCAGCAAAAGGAAAATCTACGGACTTTGTAGGCAGGTTCATTTTTATATAGTTTCAAAGACTTCTACAAGTAGTTTTTAGTCAAAAGAATTGATTTTCATAATTTGTTCATTTTCCAGGATTGGTTCAATGTTTTGGTTCATATGAAAATCTTCATCGGCAAATATCTGAGTGCAAAAATTAACTTAGACCATTGAACTGAACCATTGAACCATTTTGGTTCAAAAGGTTCAACGGGTTCAAGGTTCAATGACAGGTTCAACCAAAAGAATAGTTTAATAGTTAAATTCAACCAAGCAATTCAATGCTTTATTTCATTTAGTTGGTTCATTCTTTCATTTCATCTTATGGTTCAACGTCTATAGGTTCAACAACAGTGGCTCGACGTGCTTCATTGAACCATTGAACTAGTTCAATAGATTAGTTCAATCTTTTGGTTCAACATCAAAATTCCTATTGGTTCAAAGGCAAGTAAATTATTTTTGGTTCAATGCTTACTTTATCAGCTTTTTTTATGCATTGAACCATTGGCTTGAACCATTTTGGTTCAAATCCTTGGTTCAACCGATTGGTTCAACGTCAAAGTTCATCTAATGGTTCATCGGCTTTTTGGTTCAAAAGGGACTTGGCGCACTTCATTAAACCAGTTTAACTAATGGTTCATCAACCAAGTTCAAAGGGGTGGTTCAATGCAAAAGGAGACTTTTCTAAAGGACAAGTGCCCTTGCGGAGGGCACTTAATCAAGAAAAGCACCTTTTTGAAGGATCATTTTTCTAAGAAGCCAAAAGGTAATTCTTTTGGATTTGTCTAAGGCATTTTAAATTTTTTTGATTAAAGAGTTAACTATTTTAGATTTTTGTTTGAAGGAATTCCTTCAGACAAAAAGTCTAAAAGAATTCCAAATGGCCAAAGACCCCGAAGAAATTTTCAAAGACTTGTTCGGTGGAACAAATTTCCACAGACATTTTGTCTGTGGGAATTTTACCTAGAAATTTTGTCCATAATAATTTTACCTAGACATTTTGTCTACAAGAATTTTACTTGGACACTACTAAAATAAAAGCCCAGAGAAATATTTGTCCATAGGAATTACTAAAGCTAAAAGGGCTGCCGAAGGACCCCAAAGGGCAAGTGCCCTTGTGGGGGACTCTCGATGGCCAAAATAAAGGGCTCGACAAGGATCATTGTTCAAGGCCCAAATGGGTATGTCCAATTTAGAAAAGTACTAAGTAGAAATCCAAAAGCTAAAAGAAGACCAAGAGGTGACGCCCACAAAGATGTCAAATTCAACATAGCTGACTAGCCGTTGGAAGCATATTGACAGGCATGTAAACCTCAATTTTAAAGACAATAAAATAGCCTTTGATTTATAGACCTAAATGCATTTCTAGAATTCAAGACAAAAACTAACTAAAAGTGAGGAAAGCTAGAACAATGGATGGATACAGGGCTCGATTCAATTAATTTGGAAAGGAGGAACGATGAAGACAAGATCAAACTGACAGCTGGACATTGAAAGTTGTAATCTTTCAATTGCGTAGCCTATTCATCTACATTAAAAAGATCAAATGAGTAAAAGGCCCCAAAGTTCTAGCTAATCTTCCTAACATTTCCCAATGCATCATGATGTATTACTGTTCCCGAGTCCTTTTTGAAATGGCTATATAAGGGACTTTCTTTCATTGTAAAAGGATCTTCGTTTTGATAATCTAAATGAAACTCTACCAAAATTGAGAAGCATCATTGAGAATTTGTGCTCAGTCTATTGATCATATTCTATTAATGAAAATAAGGGAATTTTTTAGACTTTGTGTTGTGATATGTTTTCTATTTCATTAATTTTATAAGCAATATTAGTAAATTAGTCAGGAAGGTGTCCTAAAGAATCAATTTTGGAGAGACTTTGTGCTTCCATAAGCTGCCTTTAGTGTGTTTTCATTATATTACTATGTAAAGGACTTTAAGAAGACTTTGAGCTTTCATTGCCCTTCGTATATCACTCTTGAGTATTTCAGGTGAAAACTTTGTGCTGTGTCTTGATTTGCTGGTTACCATACTTTCAGTCATATTCTGCTTTTATTTCCAAGAGTATTCTTGTGGTTGGTTGAACAGTTCTTCTAAAAGAAGAGGAGTGATGTCTGTCATTCTCTTGAGTTTTTCCTTTGTTTTATATGCATCATCTTTGAAGAAAGAGAGATGGATGTCTAGTCCTACCCTTGAGTATTATTTTCCGTTTATACATATACATAGCATATTCAGAGGGAACCTCCCCTTGATGAGAGGAGAGAGCAGTCTCCTTCTAATGTGATAAACTTACACATTAGGATGACTAATCTTCTTGCTTTGGCTAATAAGACCTATTTTGTTTACCAGTATGCTGATAGACAAAATATTCAACCAACACACTCCACCATGTATACTACTGTAAGTGCACCTATAAGTGCCCATAGAGGATTGAGCATATGGAATGAAAGTGTTTTGGACTGATCTAAAGTCTCACTAGGTGGATAATATCAATCTATACTAATAAGATCTCTAAGATTTGTCATGAAAGTAGTTCATTAGGCACCCACTCTTAAATCATACCTTCACAATCCTATCTACTACTTTATGAACACCTACAAGTCTCCACAGAGGTCTAATAAGACTGAAGAGCAAGTGTTTAGACTTGTTTCAACACTTCTGAAGGTTTGAGCACATGAATGGTGTCATAATAACCATAGAGGATCAATAAAGTAATAAATAGACATATTATATCCTACCACAATTTTAAAAAAGGAGCTTAAGGATTCATTACCTCAAAGTCTCTAAAATAGGTCTTTCATCTTTCTCTTAATCCTCCCATAGCAAAATTGATGAGGTCTAGACTAATCCAGATGGTTCCATCAAGTAGAACAATTTTAAGGGAAAGGAATTGAAACATATCATGAATTTTTGGATGAGATAGTGTGGTATAGGAGGTTTTAAAACTTATACAATCCTTCACTGCAGTCTGACAGTGTTTTCTATAGTATCTTGAATCCAAATAGCCTTATCATGATATAATACCTAGTAAAAGTATAGTTTTCATATAAATGACTTATTTTATATGAAGTTGGTACTAAGATCTTAAGGAAAACTCAAATAATTTTATATTAAATTCTTTGACCTAGACTACCACCTACATGACCTATTTTTCCTTCAACATGGACAAGAATAGACATCTACAATTTGACTATAGGATAATAATGCAAGTTAAACATGATAGTGGGTGTGTTGGCCTCACTCAAGATGTGGAATATATAAGTTTATATATTAAATGAGCATAAATTAGTTCAATATGGTCTTATTTAAATGACATAAAGTTTAAAAATATAGTTTACATCTATAGGCTTGCCATTTCTCTAAGTAAGCACACAGTGTCCTAGTCAAGACTAGTTAAGTGAAGAGACAAAACTTGAGAAGAACTAGCAGAGTTTGGGAGTGTTGAGATTATTAGAAAACCTCAATAATGATTATGTCTACATTTTTATATCCTTATTTAAATGAAACATTTCAAATACCAATCTACAAGATTCAACCTATAGCCATGTGCATGATCCATGCATAGTCAACAAGTTTAGGAGCCTATTTTGAGGTTTTTGAAGAGTTATAAGGTATATGAGTATAATATAACTCTAAAATTTTGTTTATAAAGTACTTATAACCTAAATAATCCTTCTATACCTTCACTTTTCTTGAGTACATAGGGGAGATACCTTGTGTTCTATCATAGATAGAGGTTACTCTGGAAAATAAGAAAGTGAGTTGGGAAGTGAGTATATGATGAGAAAGTGAGTTGGGAAGTGTTGAATCCTTGTAATGAGGTATAAGGAACTATGGTAGACATAGATTAACATGAATAATCCCCCATAGGTATTTGAATCCAATCATAGTGGTGCAAACTCATAAAGGTTTAGGCCTTGACTAGGCCTAATGCCTAAAAAGGGTGTAACTTCACTTTTAACACTAGAGGAGTATTGAAATGAATTGGAACACCTTCATGGGGAGATATAAGACATGTGAAAACCTTTATTTTTTATAGGAAACCATAGATAAGGCATTTCTTGGCTCAATATAATGATAAGTATGCATAATGTAGGAAAGAGTTTGAGATGCTAAGTTTGAAAGCTCACTATAGTTTTGATGCTTAGCATGGGAGCCTAAGGAGCTAGGACAAGTTCAAGAGGATCCCAAACAAGGATTTAGTGGAATTTTTCTAAATATTGGATGTCATAATTTTATGAACTATCCTTAAGGGGTAAAACTATCTAAAACCCTCTAAACCCCTTGTTAATGAATCAATTGGGAAGATGTTGAAGGAAAGGCATCTAGATGGGATAATTTGTGAAGGAAAGTGACTTGTGCTTGTATAAAACTCTCTAGGTCTCCTTCCCATTAGATTGAGTTGTAACCTATTTGTATGAAGGGTAAATAATTGTTTTTCTCAATATATTTATGTGTTTTTTAGGTAAATAAGGGTTTCAAAAGATGAGGATCACTTGGGGAGGTATAATGAGACCTAATATAACTCTTAATATTCATTTCTTTCCTTATAAAATCACACAAGTACCTTTTCAACCACCTTCACTCCAACCAATCCAAACTGACATAGTGAACGAAGAATGATCATCAAGTGATAAGGTGACAAATTCAATTGGGATTATTTTTAAGGTCTTAATAATGGATATAGATACTTGAGGACCCTTGAAAAATGTTATACCATCCCCTGTATTGATTGGATTAGAAAACTGAAGACTATCTTGGTTCCAAGTGTGAAAGATGAGTGAAAGAAGGGTAATTAAGACTAAAAATAATGAGAACATTTGGCTAGAATAATATTAATGATTAGGGACACATAAAATGAATTTTTGATCATATTTATAACTCATCATTCATAGTTCAATGATCTCACCTATCCCTAGTCTAGTGTGGAGGATTCAATGAAGGCCAAATGATGAAGACAGTTTCTCAATAAGTAGTTGAAGAGTTTTATGCTAGATTTGAGGAGTTTCATGCCTTAAAGGGACACTTTTACAAAGAGAAATTGTATGTTATATCTCATACTTCATTCATCTATAGATTTAACTCTCTCTCAGCTTAACACTTATTCTTATCGCTCTAAAACTTCATCCTCCTCTCTCCTCTCTCATATTCTATAAGTACTAGCCAATTTGGAGCTTGTTTCATAATTACACACCATGTATGGAAAAGTCCTACTAGTTTGATGTTGTAATTTGACTTTGAATAAGTTAAAAATTCTAGTTTTGAGTCCATAAACATATTATCTATGGGTGGAAAGTGATGAATGGTGAGGTCTAGTGATTATATCCTTACTTCTCCTTATCCTTTCATGTCTAATACAAGGAATTCTCATTTTAATACATCATATAAAGTGTATCTAGTGTGTTTGGATCCCTTAAAGTGTAAAAGTGTCCTTATAGTGTGAAATATAACCTCTGGTCCACTTACCTTGAGTTGTCTTATACATATCACCTCTGTAATAGAATACTAATGTTATAACATATTAGGACTTTGAAGCTAGTTTGTAGGTCTTGTTTATTAGTGAAAGAAGTATTATATTATTGTGGAAATAATTATGGTGTATTATCTCCTTGGATATATTTATTTTAATGCACATCTCTACCCCTTTTGCCAAAAGCAATTAGTTAACATAGGTGATAAGCACTTTAAGATCAATTCAAGGAGCTAGCCCTTAAACTAGAGGTCTACCTCTAATATAGGTAACCCAAAAGCCTAGAGGTATTTTAATGTTGTCCAAATATTAGAGTATGATTGAAAAACCTCCTTCAAGGTGAAATATTTAGAGACAATAGTCACTTTAGAGTATTTTTGGGTAAATTACAGATCAGGTGGAAAGGGCCTTACATTATACATGAAATATCATAGTAAGAAACCATTATTTTAAGAGATCTATAAGGAACTATTTTTTTAGGGTAGGTGAATGGTTTTAAGATTAAACCCTACTACCAATAGTCTTAATTGATCCCTTTATACTAAATGAGTGGGTGCTTAGTAGCATTGAGTAGATTAGGATTTCCCATTTTTGTATGTTTTCTTATGTGTTTGTTTTTGTCTATGTGCATGTGTGTATTTATAGATGACATCTTAAATATATTTTTGAATTGGGATAAAAAGTATAACATTTAACACCCATGTGTAGAAGAATTCAGGTGCAACATTATTGATGTCAATAAAAGTGAAAAAAATTAATTAAGTCTAATAAATGTATGGTCAAGTCACATCCACCAAGATCTCAGTTGTATAATGGTCATTCAAGGAAGTTAATGCCATATCCAAGGTTAAATTTATCTAATATTCACCAAATCAATAGATTATCAACATAATCAATTCATACTCTAGTATGGACAACCAATAATATAATGGCATATCTTAATGCATGTGTCAATGACTAACTACCTTAATTACTAGATTGAATAAGATTTTTAATATAAGCATTCACATTGATATCAGAGGGACAGATCAATGTGATATTTGCATATAAAACTAATAGGAATGAAATCTATAAATGCACAAGGTTTTGAAAAAAGTCTATATTTCATTATTTTAAATATTTTATGCATTGAAGTTCTAGAGTTGAGCCAATTTATACTATGTAAAAAGTAAAATGTTTCTCAATTTCATTATATATATATCATGGATCATTCATATATCATAAAAAAATTGATAGATTATATGAAGGAATTAATGTGTATCAACCTTATGATTTGAAAAACCAAATATACTAATCCTAATCCATTTTATTACCTTTGAGTGGAAGAGCAAAACCTCTTTTAACTAGATCCAATTTATGTTGTGCAACCACTTACTCTTGCAACCCCACATCAATTATAAAACATTGACATTGAGCATTTTCTTTAGATTCCTATCTTTAGTTATTTGGGGGACATTATGCAAATCCTAATTGGCTAATATAATTTTGACAACATTTACATTGGCCCTGACACCACTATAGTCATAAACATCGAAGTAATGGTACGAGCTTTGGGCATGTTTGCACGAGATTATTCTCTTGTTCCCTATAAGACCATAATGCCTGATATCCTTTAAGAGGTCAAATAATTGTATGTTTGGGGGTCCAGAGTAATCCAAATTAAATAAATATAAGATGAACTAATGCACATCTTAGTTGAGTGCATCACATTAAGAGTCTGGTAGACCACCAAGTCTACAAAGGAAATCTCAAAAGGAGTGGTTGACATAGCACATTACATGATCCACCATAATGATCAGTTAAATTAGACATAATATTTTTTTATAGGATCTATTTAAAAATATTTAAAATTTATGCATGACCTCCAAGTAAACCTTCTAGTACCAGTGCTTGATTTTTATGTTGTGTTTCACCTAATATATGTCCCCTAAAGGAGAGGTGCACCTTGACATTGAATATTGGTAAGTAAAACAATTTTACAATCTAATATGGACACCTAAAAATGACACCCTCAATCATGGGGGAAATTTTAAGACATGGAGGAAGGAGTGTTTGGATTTGATTACTACACACCCATGGGTGCTTCCAGATGTCATGCAGTACCTAAAAATAATAATTATCACCTTGCTTATAAAAGGTGACTTCATTCACATTCAAGAGATATCTAGGTTTCCATTTGGAGCCCTACCATATTTTTTTACCATGGCCATACCATAATCACATTTCTAAAATCAAAAAGCATAAGTATCTAGGTATGCTACACCTCTCAAAGCCATACTACCTGGTGTAATAGTCTCTTCAGTGTAGCCATAATTAGAAGCCACAACCTCATATTAGTAAAAAAGTAAGCACAAAATCTCCATCAAATAATAACCACCATCAACTCCTTTAAATCATAAGATGAGGAGCATAAAAAACTGGCTAAATGACCCTAAGGTACCTCAAATCTCAATCTCCTATGACCTACCTTAGATGGGAACAAATGAGCAAGAGGTATAATAGGTGATGATCATAGATATGGAAGGTGAATTATATGAGGAGGAGAATGAGTTATTCTTCTAGAAGGTAGTTAGCATGGTTAAGTACATAATAAGGTCCCTCTAAGTCTTTGGGTAGAACTAAAACTATGCCTCGCATCCATTATTATCGACATTATGCATGAAGAGGATGAATAAATATAGAAAATGGCCACCCTCTTCAAGCTGATATTCTACCACTTACATAACCATTGACATATTTTCACCACTAAATAAAAGTTAACAAGAGCCTTTGGTTCATAGACCTAGAATCTAATGAGAGGATAGGGTTTCTCCTTCCCTAGAAGAATGCACATTTAGTAGGGCAATCATTATGCAAGAAGTGTATCCTTCTCCTTATTTGACTTTACCACCACCTAAACATAGTCTAACTACTTTGGAATGAAATAAATCATCTATTTCTAGCTCTATGGTCTAATCAAGTGATTCTCTACCCTTAGAATAAGCCCTTGAGGTTGAATAGCTAATGATAGATCATCCTACATCTAAAGAGAAAAAGAATTCATGGGAGGAAGCAAATCATGTAGTATAATGGTGAGTCTGATAAGAAGAAAAGAATCAATAGGATTAGGCCCAAAATTAACAAGCTAAACAAGAACGTCATCAATCTAAAGAAGCTGAGGCCATGTAAAAGGCCTAAGACATAGAGAATAAATGATAAAGGGTTAAAAAGGAGGAAAAGAAGGTATAAGAAGCTATCAATGTAGAAAATTAGGCATATAAGGTGCACTATAATAATATTTATGAAGATTAGAGTAATAAATAGGTTTTGCTTGCTTTCAAGGCCAAGGCAGAAGAAGATAAACAATAACAAGACACAACAATGTAGTCAAAGAAGGCACTAAATGGTGCCACTCTCACACAATATCAAGTTGATGAAGTTATGAATAATAAGAAATAATAATAAGATGAATACCTATTGAAACAATAGGCTCAAGCATAGGAAAGACAAGCAAGTATAGCTAAGGCACAAGTTGACCTAGTAGTATAGGCATAGGCTAAGGTTAAATAAGACAAAGTTGTTATACTTGAGGAATAGGAAAAGGAAGAAGAGCATGACAATAAGATATAAGAGGAGGAATGGGATAAAAATAAAGTTCTGGAGGAAGATTTCAATAGTAAATCAATGGAGGAAGCTAAGAAAAAATAGGGCAAAGATGTTGCATAGAGACTAAATACTATAGAAGATGTTATGATGCCACAAAAACAAGTCCTTGAATAATAACTAGGTGGATTAGAGTAGCTAGAGTAAGAAGAGGATACATCCATAGCTACAATAAGTGAATAAAAAATAAGAATATATCTATGAGACACTCCAACTATGGCTGGTTGGCATACCACCTTTTCACTTCTATTTATGACAATGCTATGAACTGATCCTTTAGTTATTATACAAAAATTGGCATCATACCCACTTCATTAGGAAGCATAATTATATATTTCTATATTACCATTAAATAATTAGTTATAGGGTGATATGACATTTCAAGAGTCAATTGCATAGAAGGTTGCCTCTGTAGATTAGGAGGTTGATAAATCTAATGTCAAAAACATTGATTTGAAGGCATGAATGCTCGAAGTTGTAAAGCTTATCCAAGATGATTATCCCAAGTTGGTCACTCGATCAATTGGGGACCAAGTAATGTTTTACCAACACAAACTCAATACACTTATCTCTGAGTTACCAAAGGACTAGTATGAAATATAAAAACTCCATGCAGTGGAAACATTGGTTCAAGATGTTAAGTCTGAGGCTAGCACACTCATCACTCTATTATAATAATGTCAATAAATTCTTAATTCTATCACACTTCAATATCAATAGGTCACACACAACTTATTAGATTAGAATTAGTAATTAGATTCCATATTAGTTAGTTCCATCATAGACTTTTAAAGCCTACCATAACCAAAACAATCATGGCAAGTCACATTAAAACTATGGATGATAAGGATAGGGCACTCTAGGAATCACTAAATGTCAAGGATAATGTGCACCATAAACTTATAAATTGGTATATTCATCTATTACATAGTTCCTTCATTGGCCTCCAAACTCAAAGGCATGCAAATAAGATGGATTAGCTGAGTAGAGAGATTCAAACAATGGTTGTGAATACCAAGGCCACCTTAAGAATAATTGATGATGCCAAACTCAATCAAATCATCAGTTAACATGATTCATTATTCACCCTACTATAGTTGATATAAGAAATGATGCTAGATTAGAATGCATATAAAATGGATTTGACTCCCTTCACCAGCATAGTTGCATAGATTGTCAATACACTTGCATATATAACACCTTTAGAGCCCTAGTAGATCATCACATGATGTAAGGATGTTCATTCCTAGTCCAAGGACTCCTCCACTCAACCTTCATCTACATCCATGCTACCACTATCAAGTTAAGTACTATACAGATTACACATTTTGTAAATTTTGTATAACATTTTGTATTTGGGAAGACATAGTAAGATAAGTGGGACCATGTTGGTTGAAAACCCATAAACAAAATCCACTTATTTGTTCCATCCTATTGAAAACCCATAAAGGGTAGTAGGCTAGTATGCTACTTAGTTGAAAACCCAAAAGGGTGGCTAAGTAGTGTGTAAGAGGTGAAAACCAGAAATGTTGCCTTCAGTGATTATTGTGAATCTTATTGGTCCAACCATTTATTCAGATCCTAATAACTTGTGCATTATTTTGGATCTCGTGATGTTTTCTCAAGACAAGACAACATTTTAAGTCCATGAAAGTGTTGGTAGAAGAATGTGGGTGGTAAAGCTACACAATATATTTGTTTAATATGCATGCATTATGCACTTATTTTATCATTGTATATGTCTATTTTGTCTTATCTTCATAACTTGTAATAAGATAAAATATGAACAATCATAGATTATAAACATCTCTATATACTTTTGTTTTTAAGAAAAAGAAAGTTCCACTTTTAGAAGAGATCAATAGAGATTATCTGGTTACGATTACCTATGTGATTTCTTATTATGTTCCTTGTGTGTAATGTCTTGGATAATTTCTCTCTAAACTATTATGAATTCATTATTTCATTATATGTAATACTATCTCTTCCTAATTCCTTAATAATGATGAATAATTAATGTTTCCTATGTTTCTATTGTCCCAATTCCTATTTTTATATGATAAACTATTTTACACACATGAATATGTCATAGATATCCCTATACTTATCATTTTTTGATCCTTTAGGAACCTCTTCTAAAAAAAACCCCCATCACCTCACAACATATACCCCAAGTAAACAAGGAAATTGTAGATGAAAAAAATCCATGAGAAAGGAAATATATAACCCATCCATTTTAGAGTAAACAATGGACCTGATGACATTACATACAAATAATTTTGAAATCAATATAAATTTTTTAGTGATCCTTATTTACTTTATAAGGAAACTTTATCCATAGTAAAATATGATCCATTAATATTCCCTATGAGTATCATGTTATCACCACTTTTTATCTCAACACCACCAATCCTTCCTCCCATATTTTAAGTCCATTTCCCATACCCATTGATTGGGACCAAGAATTTTACCTATTTTTAGTTTCCTTCCATGATAATCAAATAATCATAGAATTATTACCTTGTCTCTAGCTAGAATAACATCAAGAAACATCTGCATATTTTGAGGAATAATCAATCCTCAATCAAAATGAATCCTACAATAATCTAAATATAAATTCGAATAAAAAAAAATCAATAATAATCCCTTGGTGAAAACTTTTTAAATGAACCAATGGATGATCACATAAATATACCCCCTACATCAATATAGTTAATGGTGGATCCCCAACATATATTGAGGACACCATTGAGGCAATAATTAATTCTCATATCATATAACTTGTGGCTACTCCTAGTTTTTCTGAATGTAATATTATTGGTCCTAATCACCCTTTACATCATGAAACCTATAATTATCCCCAAAATCATTCTATCAATCAAAATATTTATTACACTCAATACACATCCTTCATCCAACATAAATTTAATATCACCCTTTTTGGTATCACCTTCTATTGTAGGGGCTATTATGGTATCCTTGTAAATTTGGAAGAATCCAACTTAGGAATTCACAAAGTTACTGAGGACATCTCTATAATTCATACATGAAAGATCAATATGGGTTAACATCATCCATATCACACACTTCCATGATTAAGATGCTAAAATTAAAACAACACACACACACACATATAAAAAATATAGAAAGTTAAATAATATTTCCAAAGGTGAAAACCATCCTTATGGAATTTTGGGAAATACCATGATGAAAACTAGTTTTTGGCAT
Source organism: Torreya grandis (assembly GCA_037957365.1). Taxonomy (NCBI): domain Eukaryota; kingdom Viridiplantae; phylum Streptophyta; class Pinopsida; order Cupressales; family Taxaceae; genus Torreya; species Torreya grandis. Next base: position 134,080 of record JARHVA010004724.1, on the reverse strand, counting down.
AATTTATAAAATAATCATTTATCTAAAAGTACCATGATGAAAACCAATTTTTGGCATCATGTGTAAAATAATCATTTTTTTAAATGTACCTTTATACTTGGGTGAAAACTCAACCCATTCCATCATATGCATTCTAAATCATCCCTCCATCATTACCCATCCTACACCTAACTTAAACCATACTTACCCATCATAAACCTATCAAAACCCATCCTTATCCATTTAACAAAAAACCCATCAAAACCCATCTTTATCCATTTCTTCCTAAAAGTTTCCAAACCCATCCTTATTAATTCAATATTTTCCATCATAGAACATCTTTATTCCTAATTTTGACCGTGATAAAGAAGTGTAAATGTCTTGAGACAAGTTCATAACAACAACTTGGTGTATCCTTGTAATGTTACTTTGATGACTAAATACTTGGTTATTACATCATATGTTTCTTAGAGTTATCACCATAATTCCCATCCATTCAATTTCATCCATAATCCATCTATAATGTATCCCTTTCATCTAATACTTCTCCCTTCCTTAGTACCATAACATGTTTTCCATTTTTTGGTAGTATTTGTATATAAAATCCAATAAATGCCGAAAACTTTTAAAATACCCAAAATACAAAAAAAATGAAAAAAAAATAAAAAAATCCTTAGTTACCTACCCTAGTCATCTCTTACAAGGATTACTCATCATATAGTCAACATTGTCAAAGATCTCAAATTTCCAAAGAGTTTTACTCTAAGCCAATGAAATCTAAAAATTCATTTTCTTGATTGTTTGCATAAACATTTACTTACTTGTTTGTTGTTCACTTTCTTGTTCATACATATTTTGTGTTTACTTATTTACTTCCATAATGTTTTTTTACTTCCTTTTTTATTTTACTTACATGGTTTTTCTTATTTTAGACTATTTATCTTATCTTCATTATTGATTTATGTGTCTAAATCACTATGCATGTTACAAACAATGTTATCAAACATATAACACAATAGTCATCATGGTTTTTCCATACCATTAGTTCATATTTTCATCTACAATATCTAAATTTAGGTTGCTCAACTCTTCTCAATTATTAATGTTAGATTTATTATTAGAACTCCAATGAAAGAAAAATAAAAGAAACTATCAAACCATATAACATCCTCAAATGAAGAATTTTTGTGGTATCTTAAACAATTTTTTTGTGGTTTAATCCTCAAAGGACCCATGACATGCTGAAAATATTGATGCATAGATCACTTAGAGGTTTTAGTCCATGCCATATATCCTACACATTTATAATTGACACCATGTTATCCTTAAATTGATGCATATCCATATCAAACATACTCATTAACATTCACAATACCATAACAAAGAAAATCAACTTATTCATCCTCATCATTTTTATCTAACTAATATTTTCAAATGGTTTTATTTTTATTTACGATGCATTCATTCTATCACAAATGAGAAAATAGAGTCCTAAGTCAAAATTTATGCCATCTAGAAGATGGCCACTACAAGTGTAAAATGAATTAACAACTATGTTTAACAAATTCACCACTATGTTGAAGGAATTTTCCATTCTGTTGACTAAATTCACTATTTTATACTGAATTCACCATTCTGTTGACTAAATTCACTATTTTATACTGAATTCACCATTTTCTAACAAATTTTCCACTATCTTCAATAAATTCACCATAATCAATTCCAAATTCACCATTTTGAAAATGGTAAATTCGTTTTCCTCTCCTTTTATAGGAATTTAAATGCACAAAACCAAATTTGTTATGTCATACATCCTATAATCACCTCTCTCTTCCATCCATCCATATTCGATATATCTTATACACTCACATGATCCATCATCATTAATCCATGTAGTCACTTAAATTTTATGCTTATACTTGTATGTCAATAACTCTAAATCATTTCTTACTCTTTCCATTCAATCTCCTACACCTATTGATTGGGAGTAACAACATCACAATTTCCATTTTTTCTTTATCGATAAATGCATAAATTAATCCCTCAATGACTCATTTAATCAATTAATCACTAAATTAATCAACCAATCCAAAATTTTAGATTATAACAATGAATCTATAATCCACTACTTGCATATATTACTACTTCAAGGAATGGTTTAAATTTTAAGGGATTATAGAATGTAAACCCTAGGTTTTTAAAGGGTCTAAGTATAATAAATCAGTGTTGAAATATGTAATAAATATAACCACTAATATGTGAAAGAATTGACCTAATTTAATATTTATAAAAATAGAAATAAATTACATAAATAAGCACTTAACTAGAAATTGACTAAGATGAATGATCTTGATGCTAAAAACTAGTGTGGAAGTTGATTTGAGTGTTGAAAATAGGTTTCAAGTGTTATAAAACTTCTTAGATAGTAGTGTTATACCTTGGATAATAATTCGTTATGCTAGTGTCCTACTTTAAGTGCTACTATATTTTATACTAAAATCTCTATGATCTTCTAGGTGGACCTTCAATTGAGTTTGGCCTACCTATATTTGTGTAGATGAGCCTTGATTTGCTATTTGTACACTATTTTTGACTAATTTTAGAACATACCCTAGAACTACATGTTCTTATGGTATTTAAGTGGTAGATGTATCAAAAGTGTGATGTTATATGGGTAAGATAGACATCCTCAACACCTCACTATGTTGAGAGTTTCCTACATAACAATACTCTGAGGATGGATCAAGCCTGATATTGTTCTCTCTCTTAATTGCTTGGTGTAAGTGCAAGTGAATTCTAGTATGAGTGTCAACTTGAATGATTTGAATGAGTAATGATATTGAAAGTATATGTATTCTAGGCTTGGGATTGTTTTATATGACTATATGTAAAATTAGGTTAGAATAGGTATCAATAGCCTTGATTGTACATAACTTGTTCTGAGCTTGTTTGTGTATTTTACATCTCATTTCCATATAGTGGATAAATAGATAAAAGTTATGTATTTATACTAGTATAGTGCTTGTGTAGAGTGTGAAATAGGTCTAGGCTAACCTTCAGTGTCTTAAGAATTGAAAAAATATCCATTGGGGTTGAAATTTGGCAAACAACACTAACACTGAATGTGGGACACTAGTGTAGGGTGGTAGTGTCCAAAGTACAATGCTAGTGTCTAGGTGGCACAACCTAAGGAACTATGGGAATGGATCCCTAAGGGAGGGTCTGGGACTGATTTTGAGATGTATAATGATGTGTAAGTGTTATCTAAAATTTGGTCATCATGAATGAGAGTCATTCAAAACTTTCATATATGTGACTTGTACTTGGTTGATAGACATTATGAAGGTATTGTCTTGGTCATTAACGATCTAGGATTCTAGGTTGGGTGTCTTCCTCGACAACTTTGAAGTCATTTATGATGGTCTAGTGAGTAGTAGGTTCAATTCACTTGGTCTTATCATCAAAAATTCACTCTTTATAAGATTTCATCTTGTGTTTCACATTGTTTAAGGTAACTTTGAAAAAGTTTAAGGTTAAATGGGAATCAAGTCCATGAAGAAGCATGATTAAGGAGACAAGGTGGTAAACCTTAAAAGAAAAAAAATGGTTTAAATCTGACCAAAGTGGTCAAATAAGCAATCTAGTAAGTGGATCACATTGTTTTTCAATAACTTCAGAGAGTTTAAGATAATTTTGACAATATTAAGGTATGTTATTGCTTTACTCTTATTTGACATTTCAATGTTGAGATAAAAATTATTATCCAATAGGAAATATGAATATTTTTCCCTTGGATATAGGTCTTTTACAAGACATATAACATCTAAATGATGATATCATGCTTGTATGCGTCTATACACCTTACACAAGTATTTTGTAATTGCTTTCTAACATTGGGAGGCTTTTTGTAACTACCACTCATTATTTCAAATGGTCAAAGGAGTTATTGTAATAATTATAAGAAAGATAAGGTGGGAAACATTGTAACATACTCTCCCATATCCATATAAGTTATGGGAAGCTAAAGAGTTACTTGGTTCATCTTTTTTAGTAGTTCCAAAGGATAGAATAATTAGATTATGGAAAGAAAACTTTTGGAAGTATTTTTCAAGGGGGTTCTATTAGATAACAATGTAAAATATATTCCATAAGTTCTTATAGTATTATTAGGTCAAAATACTTTAAAATATGAATTTTAAAAGCCAAAAAATGTAAATACCCACTCCATTTATCCATCATGTCTCTTTGTAGCCCAAATCAATCAATTAATTTTTTCTTGGGATTTGGAGGAGAGATAAATTTGTGATCTAAGATCTTGTACATTGTATAGGAACCTAATTACCTTCCACTTTGTGTTATTTTTTGGTTGTTTAATCTCTTTAAATTTATGGGCAATCATTTATAGGTTAAAGAGCATAAAAGATACTCAAAATCCCACCATGGGTTATTTTTCCTCAAGTATAGAGATTTGAGAACATAATAATGTGTGATAATGATTTTAAATGGTCTTATAAACATTATTTGATCCTTGAAATATCATTTTTTCTCATGATTATTCATGATCAAGTTTGGTGCGTTGTCAAACAGGTTGGTTTTGATATTTGGCTCAAGATAGTTTGATTGCAAGATCTATGTGTTGTATTTAATGTATTCAATGGGTTAAATTTAATGTTAAATATTTGATACAACCTAATAAAGACCTATTAACCATATTCAAACATCATTAAGTCAATTATCTTCAATATATAGATTATTTTTGCATATATAGTTAGATTGTGTGAATTTGTAGATATAATTGAAAGATATCATGTAAAGCAAGGATTTGTTTTCATTATCCATATTATTGAATGGAAGAGGTAATTTTTAGAAAATAATTAAGATAATATTCATGGGTGGAAATATTTAAAGTCTAAGTTTCAATATCTCTTCTTTTTCAAACCTAATACAAATGAGGTCTATGACCCTATAGGTTTGTAGACATGTAGTTCACCCTTAGAGGCATATTTATTTATGAATAATGCATAGAATCCTTGAAACATATTATAGTATACTCCCTTGAGTTTTAATCATTATATGAAAGATTTATATTTCAATCTCTTCATGTTCATGGTGAATAGATAAGACTCAAGGCAACATCAAGCAACACCATCACTTGCACTCATGATTTTCCTCTACAAGAAAGTTATACTCATGACACATTATTTATCTTAAAACCCATATCCTTAATTTTTTATAAGGTGGTTAAAATACCATACCTATAATATGTAATCTTAGTTCTCAATTCACCTTGTACTCAAAGGGGTTGTAACTCAAGGAGGACTATATAACTTAAGGTGACTATGCTTCAAGGGTAGATAATGAGAATTAAAAGTGTTTTTACATATGATATAAACCAAATTAAATAAATATAAGGCCAAAATTCAATTATCCATATCAATAAAATTCCCAACCATCAGTTGATTGAGATCAAAAGAGGACCAAACAATGAAGAATCAACATTTTGCCCACATGGCCACCTATAGTCCTCTAATATGTAGTGGGGTCACAAGTCATGATTGGTGAGGGGTGATTGAAATTTTGGGGATTAATGACATCAATATCAAATGTTAGTAATATTTTTAAAAATTAAAATTCATCAAAGAGGTTGATTTTATCCTATAGATTTCAAGTTTGAGAAACCTATAGTTAGGCAACCGTAATCAACACCCATAGGCCTACCTATAGAAAGATGCATTTGTGTGTTATATTAAGACTTAAGAATCAGATGAGTTGCATAAGTTTAAACTTATGGATAATTATAGAGTCTTATAAGTTCAAATTAGGTAATAAATATTAAAATAATATCTCCTAAACATTAATAGTCAAGCAGACCTAAAATAAGCACTTACAAGCCTATCATGAGAGAATGGAAAAAAAGAAGTGTATATGAAGTGAACCAAGGTATAAAAGGTATTTATAGGGTAAATATTAATATATATATCATTTTATAATCATTTAATAATAATCAAATCTCCAATAAATTTTTTTCTATTCATACTTCATTCAAACATACCTGATTAACACCTACAACTAGGCTTTTAATGAGTTAGAAAAAACATGTCAACCATTACTTGAAATAATGAGGATGAATAATGAAATAAGTTTTTAAATTTGAGTAATAAATTTTAATATGGTTTCATTTAGTTTCAAATTTATTGAGAGAATTGAAAATCTTAAGAAGGGTTAACTAGGCCTAGATGGCCTGAATGAGCACATACAAGCCTATGTGTAAGAAACATGAATAAACTTGCTTGTTTCGAATGTTTGGTTAGTTTAAAATGAAAAATAAATTAAATATATATTTTATAATAATTTCATGAAGTTTGGAAACACTAAGAAAGAGAAAAGTGTGAGAAAAAGGCATGTTAAGGTTAAATGGATAGGACTATGTGTAAACCCTAACATAGGGCTCAAGGTAGATTTTAGTGGTTTAAGGGGTCAATATTTTCATAATATCACTTGAAAATATCAAATTATGTGGAAAAAACCTCATTGATATTTATCTAACCCAAAAATAAACATTCTCATTTCTATTAATTGTCAAGTGATCCCTCTCGAACACACAATCATAGTTGCATTCCTCAAAAAAGGTAGCTTTGGTACGTGTGAACTTGTATGAAAATATGAATGTGATCCTAAGAATATAAAATAATAATTAAGGGGTTTTATATAATATTATTGACATTTATTTTGGGGCTATGTACCTCAACTCTTTGAATCATTCTTAAGACCTCAAGTGCTCTTAAACTCTGCTTAAACCCCTGAATGTAACCCGATGAAAGAAACAAGACTTTAAAATAATCAAGATGGATTTTAGAGACCCATAAATAAATTTTATGACCTTATTATATCTCTTAATAATACTATTGAGTAAAATTTTGCCACATGTGAGATGGATATGTAAGGAAAAGGGTCTTGAATGCTTCATTTTATGCTTGTGTGCAGGGTTTTGAACTATAAAAAATACATAATCTATTGAATAAGGTATTTGAGGAAATATTGATGTTTTTTAATCATGTTTTGAATATTAAATAAACTCTTTGATTCCTAATTTAGGTTACAATTTTATAACTAAGATTTAATGAAGAGATATGACTCATCTTGTATCAAGAGAGTAAGGACCAGACATGTTCCAAGGACTTGAGCTCAAAGGACTTTAAAAACATGTTGGTGATTATTTATTACTATATATATAAGTTATTATAAGTCATTTAATAGATATATAAAACATTCTCAACCCCCAACATCATTTTAAGGTTCAAGACATGAATGTCTCTTATTATCCCTTGTCAAGCAATTATGAGTACAATAATTGCAAAATGACTTCTAGTGTGGGGACAAAGGTTGTATTACATGAGACATGATATAAAAGAAACTAAACATTGTGATGGAGGTATCTAAAACACAAAATCAGGGCTTGGTAGTAATAAAGATTGTGAATATGAGTCACTATTGCCAACAAGTACAAATTTCATGTAATGAAGAATGATCTTCAAGAAAAAGTGGGGATATAAGCTTTCCAATCATGAAAAATGTCAATAAGGTGATTAATAAATTCCATAAATATTAAAATGTGTAACCCTTTGAGGATTTATGACCAATAAAACATCTAAAATACCATGAATACTTTTTATGCCACCCTTGTGAAGAGTTACTCTAACACATGTCCTAGAAAACTAAGAAGGAATATGACAACACATTTTTTTACAAGATTGGTGTATTTATTTCTCTATAATATAATTAATATAATCATCATAATCATATCATGAGTTTATATTATTTTCATAATCTCTCTCTTCCTCTAATTCATTTATAAATGAAGCCTTGATAGGCATGGAATGTATCCTCAAACTAGTTATGGTGAAGCCCTACCAATTTTAAGACCTGCACTTGCCTTTGAAAGTAATTAAATTTGCTTTATATCATTGTCATATTACATACATTGATCTTGAGTGAGTTTTTTATGAATGTTTTGTGATAGTGAATGTACTTCCTTGCATTTATCCTTATTTTCATGCTTATATGTAAGTTAGCTACTCTTCTAAAGGTCATATGATGTATAACACATGGATTTATAAGTGTAAGTGTTGAAACATTAATATTATCTACTATTAGGTCTCTTTATTGATCACATTATTTATTTCAATAGTCATATCCTTCAAATTAAAACACTAGTGTGGTGAGAGTTTCCTCGAGATTGTGAAAATAAATTGTAATTTATCTCTTCATAGTGCAAACAATATCAAGTTAAGGACTCTACATTTTGTACATCTCTTTCATGTTTGATTAGTAGGTTTTAGTTACTTTATACCCCTTTATTTTACAAGTGAGATAGTTTTTTTTAGAAATTTTAGGTGAACCATAAAGGGATCTAGCCCAAACTAGAGGTTTAATCTACTCAGTAGGTCACTCAAAACCTAGGATTCTTCTCATGTTATCATCTAGTAAGGAAGGCTTAAAAACCTTTCTAGGCATGAAAATTAGATAGATAATAGTTATTTCATACCTAATCAGATCAAATTTTAAAAATTTTGTCCAAGATTGATGTTATTCCTTTAAAATTTGTAGCTATAATATCCTCCTTCATGCAACATTGGGTAACTCAAACAAGCTATTACCTTTTGGTTATATACTTAAAATTTATTTTTCATGCCAAAGGTGATAACAAAGTCAAGGGATAAAGGTATTCCTATTGATTTTTTTGAATTACCTTTATTTTTAGTTAAAATAAAGAGATTTCTCCATACTCTTCCTTACACCAAGACACCTATAAGAAATCTTGATTTCCCATATATTTCATGCTCTCCTAAGGTTATCAATATGGCTATGAATCTGATTTTTGTGCCTTTTAGTATTATATCTCCCCTAAACCTTGCCTAATATTATGATATACCTATGGCAACCCTCAATAGTGTCGCATATTTTAGTGGTGAGAGAACTATTAAAACCATTGAGCATATAATATATATGGCTAACTTTTATAATATCCAGAATGTCACTGGAGATAATGTGGCCATGGGGTTTTTTGAAATATTATTCAATGACAAAGCATTAGATTCATATAGTAATTTGGCCCCCAATTTTAATTAACATATGAGATGAATTGGGAGATAAAATGAGTAAGAGGTTTGGAAATAAGAGTGACTATTTGTCACTAGACAATAAATTTACTACTGTAAAGAGATCCCCATAATAATTCATGTAAGACTTCAATTATAGGTTCTAGAAAACATGGGATAGAATTGCAATTCTTTTGAGACCCACTCCTAATAATGAATTCCTCTAAAATATCAAAGCATTGAATAATGATATAGCTATTATGATATAATCCATGGGAGGAGAGACCTTATTGGAAGTCTATGACCTTGCCATAAAATTTAAAAATAATATCATATAGGTTAGAAATATATTCCCAAGCCCTTTCATGCCATTTTTTCTTGATATACATCCTCTTACTCCTATACTTTCTCCCATTCCAACATTGATCAGTGATAAATCTGTTACTCCTAGTCAACCAAGTAGAGAAAGTGATGATTAGAGAACACTAATCAATACCCCTATAAAATATATGGCATTGATAAATAGGAAACTAAACTATTCTTTTATACCCTATCAATATCCATACAAATCCAATCAGTCGTATCAACCCAATAGGCCACCTTTTCAAGGAAATTATTAAGAGTAAGGTCAAATTACAAATGTGAGACCATATAGTAGCTACCAACTCAATGTTGCCTCTAATTATAAATCCTTGGTACCTAATCAAAAAAACTTGGTTTAAAATCATGGTTGGTCTTCTCAATGGGATCAGCTCCCCAGTCATCCCTTTAGTCAAAGTGATGTGTTTACTCAAGCTTGTATGGCACAAAATAAAACCATTCCATCTATGACATAAGAAAAAGTTTCAAATCAGGTTATGATAAGTGGAGAACAAGTGCAATATAATTTTATATTATTTAATTGTAAAGAGGGAAAATGTTGTGTAATTAATCAATTAAGAAGGATAAGTAAAGCTAATGATATTTCTATTTCAGCCAATACAAGGTCTACAAGGAGGTAAATTGATGATGCTCAAGAGATGGGTAAAAGTGCAAACACCATACCTTATATGACTCAAGGAACAAGTGATGCTAATGCAGCTCAAAAATCTCAATAAACTTAGAGAAATCAAAATGTGAGGGTTAATTTCATTCCCCAAACTATGCATCTCTAAAATAATATGATAGCTCCTAGAAGATATCCAATAGTTAGTGGTTCTTTCATCAATATTGTAGATCAAATGAATAAGGTGAATGTAACTTTTGCTATGTGGGATACATTATCTCTTTCTGGTTAAATAGAGATGCTTCAAGAGGAGTTGTCAAATCTTATCCTTGACATTATCTAAAAGAGAAGGTGAAATTTATGTAAATAATCCTACACCTACTAATGGTAAAGAGAAGGTGAAATTTTTACAAACAATACTACACCTACTAGTGGTAATACAAGCATATATGGTAATCCACCTCATTTCTATATTTTAATAATCATTGGATATTTATAAGTATAAAATTATATAATATATAGTGGGGTATGTAGTTCGGTGATGCCCAAACAAATAATTGATAAGTTAGGCTTGATGTATGAGCCTAATGCTAGAGGTTTTTTTAACTTTAATGTTCAACTACTAAGACCATGGGTATAATCAAGTGATTTAACCTTAATATTAATTCTTGTCCTAATTTATATATTTCTCAACATGTGGATGTAGTGTATTTTTCACCATACTTTTGTCTTTTCTTATAAAGAGATTTCACCACCAACATTGGAGGCTACTTATCATTAGATTAGTCTTACATGTATTTTAAGACTAGATATGACACCAAATTTACCATCATATCTGAGCCCATATATAATTTCCATTTAGATCCTTACAATACAAACATTTTTAATGTCAATTTCACCATCATTGATGAGGATCATCCTAGTGATCACAAACCAATGTTTCCTCTTGAAGACATTTCATATTTTTTCCTTGATGTGTGGGGGGAGTAAAATCATGAGTATGATCCATATAGATGTGTTGAAGAGGATGTTCTTGGTTTATATTATTTTAATGAATAAGATACAAACATATCCTCTTTCTCTAAGATAATTGATGATAGTGGTGGTTTATGGAAACTATTTTTTGATGGCTCAATAAGAAATAATGGAGTAGGGGTAGGTATTATGCTAGTTTCTCAATCAAATGAAAGTTAATATTATTAAATTATATTTTAGTTTAGTTTTAATTGTAATGTAGATGAGAATGAATCCCTTATACATGGGCTTCAATTGGAAATAAAGAAAGGAGTGAAGAAAATACAAGCTTTTGGAGATAGTGATCTAGTTGTCCATCAATTAAAAGGTAAAAGTGCTAAAAAAACACATTATTGAAGTCCCATAAGCAATTAGTTCCAAGGGAAGAGAATCAACATGATGATAGGTTCGCATTAGTTAGATCATAATTTTACATTCCTAATGATGTAAAGAACTCAAAAACTCAACCACATATCATGGTGGTAATAAGGTCATCAATAACAGATAATGATGTCAATTGGTAGGTGTTTGAGTGTGACAAACAGATAACATATTTTCTCCAACAAGAAGTTGAGTTTTCTTGTAAAAACCAAGAAAATTTTCAAAACCAATATGGAGATTAAATTATACAATTAAGGTCTCATAATCCTCACAAAGGGCTAGTTACTCTTGATAACATATTTAATGAAAGTGATCAAATGAAAAGAGATAAAGTAAATATGTATACAAAAGAGGAACAATATGACACAATGGCCATCTTAAAGGATAAGATCCTAAATCTTGGAAAGCTATGTACTTTAGCTAAGAGGGCTGTACTTATTGAGTTATGTAGAGAATTTTCTAATGTATTTGCTTGGGAATATAGTGATATTAAGGGGTTTGATCCCACATTAACCCAACAAAATATATAACTTAATCCAAATACTAATAATTTAAGGCAAATACAAAGGCCCATTAATATTAAAGTGTATATTCTAATGAGAAAATAGCTCACCAAGTTGATAGAATCAATAATAATTTTCCCTATCAATCACTCTTCATGAGTTGACAAATTAGTGCATATGAGAAATAAGAGTGGAGAGATGAGATTATGTGTGGATTTTAAATACTTAAATAGAGTGTCATTGAAGGATCAAAATTTATTACCTTTTATGGAACAAATCCCTCAAATAGTTTTAGTTTCTCAATGCTTCTTTATCTTAGATGGCTATTCAGGTTACAACTAAGTCTTGGCAAAATAAGAAGATCAATATATGACAATATTTAATACTAAATGGGGCACATATTCCTATAATATAATGAAATTTTAGCTATCTAATATATGTTCTAAATTTTAAATAGCCATGGATATGTCTTTCATAGGTTTGATCAATCAAATGGTGCTAATTTATCTTGATGATATCACATTTTTCTCTAAAAATGGTATAGATCATCTAGCTTATCTTAGATTGATTTTTGAAAGGTGTAGTTAATATGAAATCTCTTCAACCCCCAAGAAATGTGTTTCTATAGTTAATTAGGGTAAGTTATTAGTCTATATTGTCTCTAATTATGGGCTTTATATAGACCCTAAAAGGGTGAGTGACATCTTGGATTTGTATTTTCCCAAACATAAGAAAGTTTTTCAAAGTTTTATTGGTAAAATCAACTTTGTGATAAGGTTCATACCTAGTTTTTCTAACCTTTTGAACCTTATTATAGATATGTTGAAGAAATATAAAGCATTTGTTTGGAATAAATAAGGAAAAAATAGTGTTGAGGCCATCAAGAAAGCCATTGAATAAGCACCAACATTGATTAACCCTAGATTATCTAAATATTTATTATTTTATGTCTTTGTTAACCTTGACACCATTTATTCTATGTTGATGTAACATAATAATGGAGGTCTTGATCAACCCATTGCCTTATTTACTCAAGGTATATACGAGTATAAAGAGATATACACATTCATTTAAAAATAAGTATTGTCAATCATATGAATCCTAATAAGTTTAGACATATGGTGTCTAATAACAAGATCCATGTCATAGTGACCCACCCAAGCATAAGAGACTTCCTTTTGAATAAGGATTTGAATTAGAAGAGGGATATATGGATAAACAAAGTCTTGTAATATGACGTGGAGATTAAAGACACTAAATTTTCAAGAGAGAGAGGGTTATATGTAAATTTGGTAGAATTATTTTGGAATATGATTATATTTCAGTTGTAACTTTACCCTCTCTAAGTTAGACACAAGACATGGTAATATTCCTTTAAATAGGTGAGTTTCCTATAGTTTTGGATAAAGTAAATAGAAGATAATTTATATTTGAATCTATACCTTATGCTCTTATAGAAGGAGTTATTTTTAATAAATATCTTAATGGTATGTTTCTAAGATGATTTAAAACTAATCATAATGATAAGCTATTAGAACAATTTCATGATGGACCATGTTGGAGGCCACTTTGTACCTAAGACAACAAATGTAAAAGTAATGATGGTTGGGTATTATTGGCCTAGTTTATTTAATTATTTTTATGCATGTGTTATAAGTTGTCCAAAGTGTGCATTTTTAATAGGTACATAAAGGCTTACATCCCTTTCTCTTAATCATATTTAGGTATACCATCCATTCATGCAATAGGGTCTTGATTTTATTGGCATGATAAATCCTCATTCAATGTTGGACATAAATGGGTGATTAAAACCAATGATTATTTCACAAGGTGGGTGGAAGCCATAGCTCTCAAGAAGGATAGTGAAAACTTAGTTTTTGACTTCTATGAAAGCCTAGTCACATATTTTGGGTGCCTTCAACAATAATTTTTTATAATTATTTAGCATTTGGTGGTGCAAGAAAAATTGAGTGGGATATTATCCATGGTTTTTATCTATGTTATTATTATAATTACTATCCTCAATGGAATGGGGTACTTGAGTCCACTAATAATAACTTGATAAAAATTATTAATAGAATAATAGGGGACAATCAAAGAGCTTAGCACACCAAGTTAAGGATAACTCTATGGGTTGATAGGATCACCCCAAAGAAGGATATTGGGAATTCACCCTACATTCTTGTATATGGGAGAGAAGACAAACTATCTTTCTTGAACTTCTAGCTCTAAAAATAGCTAATCAACTTGAAATGATGGAGAGTGATCCTATATAAATAAGGTTGACTGAATTGATGGCCTTAGAAAGGACAAGAAATCATGTTATGCACACCATAGAGTATCACCAAGCCCAAGTCAAGAAGACCTTTGATAATAGGGTTATTTTAAGAACATACCAAGTGGGATATATTTTTTTGAAATGGGATGAATATATCACTAAACCTAGTAGGCATACCAAGTTTGACACATTATAGAGTGGACCCTATGTTGTCATTAGTTGCAAAGAACATAATATTTTTCAACTTGAAAGGTTTTATGGAGAGGATTTGAATATCCCAATAAATGGGATACATTTGAAGCCATGAAATTGAGGTCATATTTCTAATTTTATATATAGTAGAGTAGGTTTGCTTTCTCTAAGTGCTTAATGTACATGTTGTTTATTTGATTTTTGTTTTCTTATTTCCTCCAAGTTCTTGCTGACACATGTGTGTTGTGGTGTGTGTTTGAGTGAGTTTAGTTTTAGTTTATTTAAATTATATTGTCAAGTATAATTATTAGTTTGACTTAAAGTTAAAATTCTTTCATGATCCCCTATATCCCAAAGGATTTTCAGGCCTACTAGTCTAGATGCATAGCAAACATGCAATCCTAGGAGGTTTAAAATGATGTTAGCCAAAATTTGGCCATCATGAATGGAAGTCACTAAATTTTTTTATGTATGTGACCTAAACATTATTGATAACCATTATGAAGGTTTTATCTTAGTCATTAATGATCTAGGATGCTAGGTAGGGTGTCTTCCTTGATAGATTACAAGTCATTTAGGATGGTCTAGTGATTAATATGTTCAAGTCACTTTATCTTGGCATTAAAAAGTCACTCTTTTTAATCCTTCATCTTTTTTTTTAGCATAGTTTAAGGTAAGTTTGACAAAGATAAGGTAGAGTATGAATAAATTCAATAAGTGTGTTCAAAGAGACAAGGTGGTAAACCCTCAAGGAACAAGAATGGTCTAAAGACAACCAAAGTGGTCAAAGAAGTAATCTAGTAAGTGGATCACTTTTTTCGTACAATTTGGAGAGTTTGAGGTAATTTTGACAAGATTAAGGTATGTTATTTGTTTAGTCTTATTTTACATTTAAATGCTAAGATAATAATTACTAGCCAATATAAAATAAAAATGTTTTTTCCCTTGATAGAGGTATTTTCTAAGACATATAACATATAAATGATGACATCAAGCTTGTATGTGTCCATACACCTTCCCCAAAGTCTTTTGTAACTAATTTATAATGTTGGATGCCTTTTTTCAATTACCACTCATCACTTTAAAATGTGAAATAAGGAGTAATTGTAGGAATTTTAGGTAAAATAAGGTGTGAAACATTTTGACATACTCTCCTATATCTATCAAAGTTATGGGAAGCTGAAGAGTCACTTGGTTCATCTTCTCTAGCAGTTCCAAAGGGTAGAATAGTCATATTATTAAAAAAAGAAATATTTTGAAGTATTTTACATGGGGTTATATTTTATGACAACATAAAATATATTATAGATTTCCCTAAGTCTTCTCAAGTCCAAACCCATACAAAAAATGGATTTATAGAGCCAAAAAATGCAAAAACCCACTCTCTTTCTCCATCGACTTTCTTGGTCACCAAAAATAGTCAATAAATTTTCACTTGGAATTTGAAAGAGAAAAAATTTGGGATCCAAGATATTATCCATAGGAAGGTACCTTAATTCCTTTGCACTTTTTGGCATTTTTTGGTTGGTTAAGATCCTTAACTTTATAAATAATCAATGAGAAGTTAAAAATCATAAAAGAGACTCAAAATCACACCATGGGTCAGTTTTCCTCTAGTTTATAGTTATAATATAATATGAATGTGGGATAATTATTGTAAATGGTCTCTTAAAAATTATATTATCCTTAAAATAGAATGTTTTTTAATGATTCTTCATGATCAAGTTTAGTGTGTTGTCAAACAGGTTGGTTTTGATAGTTAACTCAAGATAATCTAATTGAAAGATCTATGAGTTGTATTAAATTATTTAAATTGATAAAATTCAATTTTATATAGTTTAAAAAACCTCATAAATATATATTAACCATATTAAAACTTCATTGAGTCAATACTATTCAAGAGAGAAATTTGTTTGCATATATAGTTAGACTGTGTGAATTTGCAGATATGACTAAAATATATCTTATTAAGAAAGGTTTTATTGTCATTATACACACTATTTAATGGAAAATTTAATATTTATAAAATATTTAATACCATATTCGTTGGTGGTAATCTTTAGAGGCCAAGTTTTAATAATTCTTTTTCAAGTCTAATCCAAAGGAGGTCTATAGACATGTAGGTCATCATTGGTGGTATATTTATTTATAAAGAGTGAATAAAATCCTTGAAATATATTATATTTTACTCTCTTCCTTTTCAATTATTCTCTACAATATTTATATTTTAATCTCCTTACGTTCATGTTGAATAGATAGGTCTCAAGGGAACACCATCATTTGTTGTCATGTCTTACCTCTACAAGAAAATAATAATTATGACACATTTTTGATAATCAAACCCATATAATTAAGTTATTAAAATTTGGTTAAAATACCATTCATATCCTATTAAAAATCATTTCTCAATTCACCTTGAATTCAAAGGGGTTGTAACTCAATGATGACTATGTAACTCAAGTTGACTGTGCTTCAAAGGGTAGAGAGTGAGAATTGAAAGTATTTTTCCATATGATATAAAAAAATGAAATAAAAATAAGGCCTTAAAATAAATTATCCTTCTCAATAAAATTCTTAAATATTAATTTATTGAGCTTAAAATAGGATCAAACAATGAAGAATCAACATTTTGCCCAAATGGCCACCTATAAGCCTCTATCAGGAAGTGGGTAAAAAGTCATGATTAGTGAGGGGTTATTGAATTTTTTGGGATGAATGAGGTATATATAAAATTTTAATAATATTTTTTAAAACTAAAATTCATCAAAGAGGTTGATTTTGGCTAGTGGAGTTTAGGATTGACAAACCTACAGTCAAGCAACCCTAATCACCACCTACAGGACTAGCTATAAAAAGATGCATTTATGTATTAGATGAAGATTTAAGGGTCAGATAAATTTTTTAAGTTTAGAATTGTGAATAATTATATATTATAAAAATTTAAAATGAGTTAATAAACATCAAAATAAAAGCTCTTAAACATCACAGTCAAGTAGACCTAAAATAATCACCTATAGGTATATCATGAGAGAATGAAAGAAAATAGGTGTGCATGAAGTGAATCAAGGTATACATGTTATATATATAATAAATAGGAAAATATATAACATTTTATAATCATTTTATAAAAATAAAAGTTCCAATAAAAATTATTATATTCATACTTTATTTAGACAAACTTGATTAATACCTATAGTAAGGCTTTTAGTGGTTTGGAGAAAACATGTCAACCATTGATTGAAACCATGAGTATGAATAATGGAATAAGTTTTTAAATTTTATAAATAAATATTAATATGGTTTCATTGAGTTTCAAATTTATTTAGATAAGTGAAAATATTAATAAGTAGTAATTAGGCCTCGAAGGCCTAAATGACCATGTATATGCTTGTGTGTAAGAAACATGAAGAAACTTGCATGTTTTGAATGTTTCATAAATTTAAGAGGAAAAGAGGATTAAATAAATATTTTATAACAATTAAATGAATTTTTTAAACACCAATAAATATAAAAGTGTGTGAAAAAGTCTAGTTAGGGTTAAATGGATCGAACTATGTGTAAACCTTGGCATAGGGCTTAAGACAGATTTCAATGATTTGAGGGGTAAATATTTATATGATATAAATTTAAAATATCACATGATGTGGAAAAAACCTCATTTATGTGTCTCTAACCAAAAACAAACATTTTCATCTCTATTCCTTATCAAATAATCCCTCTCAAACACACATTCAGACTTGCATTACTTAACAAGGGTAACTTTGATATGCGTGAACTTATATGAAGAGATGAAAGGGATATTTATAATATCATAGAATAAGGAGGGGGTTTTATAATAAATATTATTGGAATTTTTTTGGGGTCAAGTCCCTCAACTCTATGAATCATCCTTACCACATCAAGTGCTTTTAAACCCTACTTAAACCCCTGAATATGACTTGATGGGAGAAACAAGACTTAAAAAGACTCAATATGGATTGGATAGAACTATAAATCACTTTTATTAACTTATTATCTATATAAATCATCTTATTAAGTAAAATTTTTGCATGCGTGAGATGGATTTATACATAAAATGGCCTAGAAAGCTTCCTTTTATGCTTTTTTATAAGGTTTTAAACTAGAGAAAACTTCTTAATCAATTGAGGAAGTTATTTGAGGAAATATTGAAGTTTTTTAATCATGTTTTGAACATTTAATAATTTATTGGAGTCCTATTTAGGTTACAAGTTGATAACTAAGATACAATGAAGAGATATGACTCATCTTGTATCAAGAGATTAAAGGGCAAACATGTTACAAGGAATTGATCTCAAAGGACTTTAAAAACATATTAGTGAGTATTTATTACCATGTATGTAAGGTATTATAAGTCATGGAAAATATATGGAAACCACTCTCAAGTCCCAAAGTCACTTGAATATTTAATAAATGAATGTCTCTTACTATCCCTTATCAAGCAATTATGAATACAACAGCTACATAGTGACTTCTAATTTTTGGATAGAGATTATATGATCTGATACATGATCTACAAGAAACTAAACATTATGATGGAGGTCTATAAAACATAAAATTAGGCCTTGTTCATAAGAGATATTATGAATATGAGTTATTATTATCAACAAGTGCAAATTTCATGTAATGAATAATGATATTCAAGAGAGATTGTGTGTAGAATCTTACAAATCATGCCAAATGTCAAGAAGGTGATTTGTAACTTCCCTAAAGAGGTAGATGTGTAACCCTTTAATAATTATTTATGACCAAGAAAGTATCTAAACTACCATGAAGACTTCATATGCCACCCTTGTGAATATGTACTATAAAACAAGTCAAAGAAGAGTAACAAGAAAGATGACAACACATTATTTACAACATTGGTGTCATTATTTATATTTTTTATAAATAATATGATCATGATATGTATATCAAGATTTTATTTTCTTTTCATACTCTCTCTTCCTCCAATTTATATATAAATTAAGCCTTGAGAGGCATGTAATGTATCCTCAAATAGGTTATAGTGTAACCCTACCAATTTTAAGACTTTTACTTGCCTTTCAAAATAATTCAAGTTAGGTTATATAATTTTCATATTAAATATAATGATATTAAGTAATTTTTTGATGAATGTTTTGTGATAGTGAATTTACTTCCATGCATTTGTCCTTTTTTTCATGCCTCAATGTAAGTTATCTTTTATTCCACATGTCATATGATTTGTAACACATGGTTTTTTGAGTGAAAGTGTTGAAACATTAGTAGTGTCTGATATTATGCCTCTTTATTGATCACCTTATCTATTTAAGCATCCATGACCTTTATACATAAACATTAGTATGGTGAAATCTACCTTGAGATGTCAAAAATCATATTATAATTTATCTCTTCATAGTGAAAATAATAAGTTGAGGAATCTATTTGATGCATAACCTTTATGTTTGCTTAAATGGTTTTAGTTCCTTTATACCCATTTCCTTTGAAATTGATATAGTTTTTTAAGAAGTTTTGGGGGAAGCATCAAGGGAGATATCCCAAAATAGAGGTTTAATCTACTTAGTAGGTCACCCACAACTTAGGATTGTTCCCATGGTATCACCTAGTTAGAAAGTATTGAACAACCTTACTAGGGTTGAAAATTAGATAGATAATAGTAAGGTCAACATGAAAGATACATAATTGTCAAAAGAGGCCCTTAAATAGGTCTAGGGCTAATCTAGGCATGGGTTATCTCAAGTAACACTCATTATACTCAAGTTACATTTTATATGACTACATGTGCCCCCTTTATTATATAAATTCAATAGAGTGAAATGACTATGATAAAGGGAAAAATAAGCATACTTAGACTTACCTATGAGGAAAATCTTATGAATCTAGGTTTGAGTGTGAAGTGTGATCCATTATGTATCCGACAAATGAAACATGTGAAAAACAATTATTACTTAGGAGATATCAAAATAAAATTCAAAATTGAGTAAATAGGTAAGGGAGAGAGTAAAATAATGAATACATCTCACTGGGTATATAGACCAATGCAAAAACCTAGTGATACCCTATGTGTGTACATGTAGATAATGAAGAAAATGGTGAATATCTTAGACTACGCTGATGGATTGATCAATCCCCATGTGTGGGTGGATCAATAACTCAATATAGTTTTGAATCCATCATTACCCACCCCTTATCGATGGATCATACACTATGAATAACTTGGATTGGATTGATGGCTTGTCCAACCCTCTTATGTAGGTGGCTCAAAAACTCAAGTAGGCTATGACTCCATCTTTTCCTACCCATGTGTAGTTTATGCATATGCAACTAAAACTATATAATTTAATTGAAAACTATGTGATATAACTAAAATTATGTAGGATGACGTTGGGGTCATTTAGAAACTCTGAAATGAAAAATAACTAAGGGACCTCTTAGACACTCATGAATGTAGCTCATTTATTACACAAAAAATCCAACCACTACATATGTAATAATGCATCAATCTAATGTGAAACCTAGTGAAAATGGTGTATGAAGTATACAACCTAGATAATGACATCAATTTTCTCATTCTATCTGAGATGAGGTGGTACAAAACTGATCATATGGAAATAATGTGTTGCACATATGCCCTAAATTTTGATATATATATGTATAGGAATTATGCACTAAGTTTTAGTAATTTGTGTTTGTATATATATGAATCTAAAATGGGCGTGATAATGTCATCTATAATTCTCTCTTATAAGAAAACTTGGGATGATTTTGTGCAAAATCAAACATAAATTGATCAAATATAATAACATATTATTGAAACTATGAAAATTTAGGATGTAACTACTATGTTATTTTTTCAAATCTATATTTTCTTATTTCTAAGGTACTAGACAATAGTGTTGTACCTTAGATAATGGAACACTATACTAGTGTCCTACTTTTAGTGCTAATGTCCTTGTATGTTTTTTCTATACAAAATTTAAACTGATTTGTGTCTGACTGTTTTCCATTGTGTTTTTTTTATTCTGAGATCTATAATTATATGTCTCCATGCTAAAAATTTTACTTTGATTACACTTGAATGGATTGATCTTTATGATAAACCACTATGAATGCCCCCTGTTTTGAGAGGATTTTTTGAACCTGTGCACTAACTATCCTCAAAATAAAATATATACATGATGTGTGTTAGTTTGAAAATATGTATGATATCTACATAATAAACCAATATAATGTGTATAAACAAAATCAAAATATAATATAATATGAGTATAAGTTGGTAATGTATGATGTATGTTAGATATAACATTCACAAGGTTATCAAGATAGATAAAACAATGTAATCATGTATATGAACTACATAATCTAAGAATACTCTAAGAAACTACCTAGGGGATCCCAAGAAGGAAGGGGAGATGCATGAGAACACTCATGGCATGTCAAATTGGGTGTGCAAATCAAGAGACAAGTTTAATATACATGACACACATTAGGCAACAAAGCATGCCAAGGGGCCATTATACAAGGGACATGGGCACATGCCACTAAATCTAAAAAAATAATACATATAAGTACATGTTTAAAATTTCACATATGCAAATAATAATAAGGTTTTCATAGGTCCACACATAAGGATACTTTCAAATGTTTGCATACACAATCAAGAATCACACACAAGTAAAAGGGCACATGTCCAAAGCATATGCATAATGGAAGGAAGTGGTATAGATCCATAGAATAATTGCATATCTAAATATCCTCGAATAGATGTAGAATCAAAGAGACATAATCAAGTCTAAATTAGAAAGCTAGAAATGAAAGTATGCATGAACATGTAGTATAAATATATATAAGAATAAAGATGCACATAAACTTAGTCTATAGTAGTATTATTTTGAAAAATATCTTAGTATATGATGATAAAAATCAAGATATAAATAATGATAAATCTATGATATAGAGTATAGAAAAATGTACCCCAACAAACTAAAATCTATGTATAAGATTCCCCCAATGGGAGAATGTATCAATGATGAATCTATGTAAAGTTATATAGTGGGTAGATAGTAAGAAATTTAGATCTGTATGGTGGACCTAAGTCCTACAAGAATCTAAAAAAACTCAACAAGAATAAGTGAAACATGTCTATATGATAAAACCAAATATACTAAGATAGCTATCATATGTAGTACATGGAAAGGATAAAGACTGTAAACATGGATGTGAAATAAATCTATTTTTTAATCAATATTTGAATGTTTTTGTGTTTTGAATATGTTATATTATTTTATTTTATTTTGAGTATATAAGCTATGTAAAATCAAACATGAAAATAAAATTACATACAAGGAGCAAGGTAAAAGGAACTATGTACAAGTAAAGAGGAATATACTACATGATGAATCTTTTAAGAGATTCACAATCAATGTGGCCTATATCATATAAAGGGATATTAATTGTGTGTATTATGTGATGAGATATCTATGATATAAGAATTAGATGCACTAAGTAATCTATAGAAGAAACTACCTAAGGAGTAGGGCTATGAATCTAATCTTGTGAATTATAAGGCTTTGAATCTATGAAGCTAACTTAACTGACTTGTGATCTTTAGGGTTATTAGGGACCCATCTAATAGATTATGTTTTAATTGAAGTGGATACTCTATGTTATGATGTTGATCTTTGTGGTGGTGGAGAGAGAGGCACTCTAGAATCCATGTCTCTGATGTAGGGGTATCCCTAATAAAGGTCTCCATGGGAGAGTAGACATACATGGTACAAATGCAGGAGTGGCTTCACGTACACTTGTGGCTCAATCGATAATGCAATGAATGTATTTCAAAAATGTGAATTGACTGTATAAGTTCATTTTGATCCTTCATAATTTCTATATTTTAATTTTAAGGACCAATGGATGGAAATGATTTCCAACCCTAGGTCTATAGTATTAAAAACCTAAATATAAAGGGAACTAAAAATACATGCATTTGAATGGTTTTTAAACTAACCCAAGTAAGAAAAATATTTTAAAAAAAATCTAAATGGAAACTTAGTCTATATTTAAATATAACAAAAACCCATATAAATTTCTATTTTCAAATTGAAAATTCTACTTGCATAATTTCTTCAATGGTCATTATTCCAATGTAGATTTTGGTAGCTCTTTCCAATGCTCATATTCCTTCTCCCATAACCTCCACACTCTTCCATTTTAATTCTTCTTATTATATTTATTTTACTCATTCATGTTCTACATTCACTCAAGTCTCTTCTAAAAGTATATGAGTTACCCATACTAAGACTCAATTTCATAAATTCATGTTCCTTATTCTTTTCATTAACTCATAGTTCCATAACCCTGTTTTGCATAGAAACTACATCCAAACCCTACAACTCTATTTCCCACCAAAATGGTGAGGTTAACCTATAATAATATAAAATAAAATAAATTTATTCTCAATGATTCCAATAATGACCTAATTTAGTTTTGGCTCAAATATATGCATGGTAATAAAGCCACTAGAATGATCCACATTACAAAAGCCAGATATTCCCAAGTTTGAAAACTCATTTAAGATAAATGCATGGGTGCCTATTGCCCCATTCTCCATAGGCCACCAAAAAGGGTAGAAATAAATCCAAAAAAATTAAATATTTTAAATACAAATACATGGTTAGATAAACACCCAATACCCTATAAGTTTAAAATGCATATAAATAGGTCCAATATAATTCACGACTTAGTAAATCAAAGTTTAGTTCATATGAAGGTTTCACAAAGGTTCATATACCCAACAAATATTAACATTTTTAATGAATCATGTTAACAAGAACATCTATTTCCAAACCATTTATTCCATAAAAAGTACATAATTGATCCAAAGTCAATGAGAACATGCAATAGTAGTTACAATGACATATAGTAAAAATAAAACACACACCACATTCACAAAATATTATTAACATTTAATTCATACCAATAGTAAAAAGTGTGTGTGTAGATTTGGTTTCATTATTTCTATCCCTAATGTTGATATATGCATCATCCTCCCCTATGATACTCTCCCTTTGTTACACTATGTGAGAGTGGGATAGTCCTGCAAGCACCTTAGTCAAACAAAAAGGTAGTTAGTCTCACTTTCAATAAAATAATAAAAAACATGGAATATATACACATCAATGAACCATTGTAATAAAAATAAAATATAAAAATTAAATCATAGCCACATATTATTCTAATACACATCAATAAAATATATCCATATGCTCATGAAAATTTTCTCTAATAATAAATAACCATGAAAGAAAATAATACAACTATCAAACTATAAACATAAATGACTAGATATAACATCAAAATCAAAAAATATTAATCATTAGTTTTACTTCATTCCTTAATACTAATGCAATATTTTAAGAATCGAGTGGGATGTAACATCCTGCTTGCATAAAATATCATCATTTTAATGACTTTTATTTCAAACAAATTTTCTAGAAATGAATAATAATGTTCAATAGAAAATTATTTCAATAGATGAGGGAAAAACCTATATAATTACTTATAATCTTCCCATGTGGCACTATCTTTAGAATATTGGTTCCACTGGACCTTACATTGTGATACTTCCCTATTATACAAGCTATGCTTGTGAGTATCAATTATTCTAATTGATTCTATTGTGACCACTCCTTGATCTAGAATCTGTAATGCATTCTATTCCAAAACATGTTAAGGCTTGGTTATATATTTCTTTAGATAAGATACATGAAAAAAAAAAAAAAATTATAAATCTAGTGGAAAAAAAAAACTTA
Source organism: Torreya grandis (assembly GCA_037957365.1). NCBI lineage: Eukaryota > Viridiplantae > Streptophyta > Pinopsida > Cupressales > Taxaceae > Torreya > Torreya grandis. Next base: position 108,839 of record JARHVA010004724.1, on the reverse strand, counting down.
TACGCTAAAAGTTTTATCACTTATAGAACCTCAAAGGGTCTTGCATATCTTGGTTATAATTTTTCTAATTTATCAATATTATTGGCAATCTTTTGGGGTTTAACTCATAGAAAAACCTTATCTCCAACTAAGATTTACCTTGTTATATTTTTAAATTAGCATAAATTTTCTACCTATCATTGGATTCAACCAATTTTGCCTTATTAGTTTCACATTTTATTCCATTTTAGAAAGCATATTAGGTCCAAATACCACTCTATCTTTTAACTTATCTCATCTAATTTGTGTTCTACACCTCCTACCAAGAAATGATTCAAAAGGATACATATTTAATGATAATTATAATGAGTTGTTATAATGAAATTAAACCAAAGGAAGCTATTATTCCCATTTGTACTATTGATCCATGAAATATATCCTAAAATTATCCTCTAAAATATGATTCACTCTCTATTTTTCCATTTATTTATGGATGGTAAGTTTTACTAAAGTTTAGTTGTGTACCCAAGGCTACATTAAGAGTTTATAAAAACCTTGAAGTCATCTTAAGGTATCTATTTAAAATGATATTTTGTATAAATACATGCAATATTTATAGTTCCTTGATAAAAATCTTGGCAAACATTGGTGCCTCATCTATCAAATTATCTAGAATGAAGTGTGCTACTTTGGTGAGATTATCTACAGCCACCAATATCATATCATTATGATTCATTGACATAAGAAATCATTGGAAAAAATCCTTGCTAATGACTTACAACTTGAATTTTGGTATGGAATATGGGTACAAAAACCTAGTAGGATGCACATGCTCAACTTTGACTCGTTGACATTCCAAACATTTAGACATAAAATCTACCAAATTTTTCTTGATTAAATTCTAAAAATATAATGGTCTTAGATCTAATAATATCTTAGTCACACCGGTATGTCCTGAATTTGGATCATTTTCAACTCTGTCAATACATTAGCACTCAAATTTTCCCTATCAAGCACATAGATCCTTCCATTATATCTCAAAAGTTATCATTTTCAAGTTGGAACCATTTGTATCTAAGATCTTATGAATTATATAATATCACTTTATTTATCTACTCATAACATTCATATCATAGGGATAACTTTACTACCTAGTCTCTTAAGGTACTCTTGATAGTATCCAAATCTGCAATGTACCTTCTACAACTAAGGGCAAGTATAAGTCTATTTTATTTTCACTTTATGTAGCTAGTGTAAAAATCATAATATAAAAAGAATTATAAACATTATGTTTGAATTAATTTTGGGTTTCTTAAATATATAATTTAGGTCCAAGTTATTTATTTTGAGCTCAATAGGTTTTCCTAACAAGTAATTCCTCAATATTTGTAAAGAACACACTATGACAACTAAATCTAAGTCATGTGGGGAATAATTTTCCTCATATGGATTCAATTTAATTAATTTATAATCTAAAAATAAATCATCCTACATAATATATCATCCTAAACCATCTCCTTAAACATCAATTATTACTACAAAATGTCCATTTGGATATAAAATCCTCAATATTAGTGTTAAATTAATCCTCTTTTTTAGAATCTGAAAGGCTTCTTCACATTTATCAAACCAAACAAAACATGTTTTTTACACTAAAGAGATGTGATAATATATGATATCTTAGACAAATCTGGTAAAAATTTCCTATAGTATCCTACAAACCATTAATCTACACACCTCATGCACATTCCTAAGTGATGGAAATTCCATGATGGTTTTAATATTTGCTAGATCCATTGAAATTTATTTTGTTGAAATAATATGTCCCAAGTATTTTAATTTTATTTTAAAGGAGGCACACTTATATAATTTTACATAGAGTTTATGATTTTAAAATTATTCAAAAACCAAATGCAAATGTTCAATATGATCCTCTTCAATTTTTAAGTAGATGAGGATTGCATTAAGAAAAACTAGGAAAATTTGATAAAGGCAATCCCTAGACACACTATTTATGAGATTCATAAACATTGTAGGTACATTTTTTAGCCAAAAAAGAATCATTTTAGACTCATAGTGTCTATATCTAGTCGTGAAATCTATTTTTCGAATGCATTCCTCTCTTATTGTTAATTGGTGATACCTATAGATCAAAGGTCAATCTTGGAAAAGATGGATGCACCATGTATTTGATTGAAAATATCATCAATGTAGGGTAGGGGATATAATGTTATTAATGGTTGATTTGTTCAACATCATGTAATATATTCACAATAAAAGGGTTCCATCTTTCTTATTCATGAAAACCACTGGTGTAACCCACGGTGAAATACTTGGTTAAATAAAACCTTTGGCTAACATATACTGAAGTTGGGATTTTAAATTCACCAATGCAATTTTGGTTATTTTATAAGGAGACTTAGATTTAAGTTCTAATATTATAATGATATCAATAGTGAAGTTAAATTCTATTTTGGGGGTTGAACCTCACAACTCCTCTAGAAAAACAATCTAAAACTCTTATAGAATGGGGTAGTCTTCAATAGAGGGTTCATTGGTTTCTTCAATTTCATCAAATTTGACCAAGAATACTTGACATCCATTTCACTCAACCTTTTTCAATTTAATGGATGAAATTTTCCTTATTTTAAACTCTCTTTTCTCCCTATATTTGGGTTTTATTTACAAAATCATCTAAGCATTCAACTTTTTCTAAAAATAAATTAACCTTAGATTTGTACTTAGAAATCCAATTCACTCATAGGATCAAGTCATATGATCATAGTGGTGTTGTATATAGATAAGCTACCATGGTGAATTATGGAAACCTCACATTAGCCTCTATAAGACACATGTTAAACTTGATTTTGGATTCATTCTCATACTAAACTCACTAAGCATTTTCCATAAAAATAGCTTCTATTAATAATTTACTCAACATTATAGGAGAGATAAAACATTCAGTGGATCATATATCTATCAAAATATAAATATGATGCCCAAATAAGGGACATGATACTTCAAAGGGATAATTTTGAAATTTAGGGTGATGATTGTTGATCATTACATGGATTTGCTAATATAAGATTCTTTGTTGTGATTAAGAGGTAGATGAATTATTACGTATATTATCTATCATACACTAAGGATAGTCCTCAGCATAATGGTCTCCTCCACATGTAAAGAATATATTAGGTGGTCCCTTCCTCTTAGAATGATTACCTCATTTGAATCCTTCTTTGAAACTATTTACATGGTTCCTATTCCCTGAAGTGTTATCACACATCACATTCTAACTATTGAATATGTTATTAGAATTGCCATTCCATTTTAAGTTCATTTTCTTGAAATTTATTTTTGGGCTTAAAAAATTCTTTTTTAAAATTTATATCTGACCTTAGCAAGTGATTTCAAACTCTATTCATGCTTAACTACTTTCTAAAAAACTTGATACATGGTAGATGGCCCATGAACATCCACTTCACAACTAATTTGGGGTTTTAAACCCATGATGAACTTTATGATTCAAAAGTATTCATGCATTTGGTACTAAAAATATTTGTGAATTATTCCTAGTACTAATTTACTGACATATCTCCTTGTTTTAGATTTTTTAAATATTGTAACTTTTGATCAAATTATAACTTAGGTAGTTAACATTATCTAAATAAGGTTATAAACTACTCCCAAGTGGTAATGGTGGAGTTGAGACTCATCTTTAGATTTTTATTAGCCCACTAAGTTACTACTTAACTAGCTAGTTGGTAAGATCCCCAAATAGCCTTGGATACCTCAAAATAAAGTTTAATATTAAAGTATTTTTCCATCTCTATAAACTAGGATTCAGATCCATCACCTAGTACTATGACATCAAATTTGAATGGATTCAATGTCTTCATATCTCACCCAAGTTATACATTTACTTGTTTTTCCTTAGCATGTCCTTGATCCTAAGGCTATTCCTAACTAGTTGGTTGTTACTTAGGTGCTTCATGTTCATTTTCCTTACCCTATCTATGAAATTCTTGTTCTAGGGTCATTAATCTATCTCCTTTTTCATTAATGACAATGAGGATTTGATCAAGTTTTACTACTTATTCAAATTAGTTTATTAGGATTAGATTGAGGATTATCAATAGAGGTCCTCTTAGCATTTGATCTACATCGTATCCTTATCCTTATTAAAAAATAAGAGAAATATATTAATGTTAGTGGACTCATTAGGTTTGAGTGTTTGAACTAATGCTCTAATACCATATGTTATAACCCCACTAGGTTAATCTAAAATACATCTAATTTTGTAAAGTAATACAATTTTCATATAATCATCTTCATTAATTAAAATAATTATATATATATATATATATATATATATAAATAATTATTTTAATTAATGAAGATGATTATATGAAAATTGTATTACTTTACAAAATTAGATGTATTTTAGATTAACCTAGTGGGGTTATAACATATGGTATATATATATATATATATATATATATATATATATATATATATAAACATCTAGAGTAGTATGTGCATAAAATACAAGTATTTCATTGATTAGGTTTTGATATTTTTATCTTTCAAACAATATATAATAGTGCAAAAGATAAGGTTCATCTTACAAATCATGTAGAGTGAATAGTAAAATAATGCACATAAATTTTTAATTTTAAAAAATAATAATATATATACAACCTTTATTTTTTTCAACATTCAAAATCATGTACAAGTGTGCAACCACTAATGTCAATAATAATAATAATAATAATAATAATAATAATAATAATAATAATAATAATAATAATAATAATAATAATATTGAATGTAAAAATGTTACATTTTGTCACTAGATATCATAATAACACATGATTGAAAGTTTAGTATTATATTTGAGCCTCAAAAGATAGATCAAAAAATCAATAAAATAGTCATGAGTATGTTACCAAAATTCTTGATCACTTCAATAGAAAGAAATCATCATTGAGGCACTTTTCATCCAACCACACACTGTTAGTCTCTTGCACACCTCCCCATTGGGAGTGACCCTTTCCTTCATGGAAAGGCAAATAAAAGTATTTTAGATGTAAATAATTAAACTATAAATCATGTGTATTATGATCAATAATACATGAATCAATCACATAGACCATGTAAAATAATCCCCTATCTAAAATGACATCATGCATATGCATTTAAACTAGAAATTATAGTGGATAACAATGTCTCAGCTATAACATTACTTTGGCCAAAGTTTTCATTATAGAATTCAGATCACTCATGTATTTGAGTCAATTCCACACACACATATACTCTTTTCTAATGAAACTCAATCAGTCTTATGATACTAGATGATAGGTACATGCATTGCATGCAATCAACCTCATATGCCAATCATTCATTATCAAAAGGAAGTATAATATGGTATAATCTCATTTATTATATAAAAGTCATAATAACAACATATTTTAAACATACAACCACTTATCAATTAAAAATAAATAATCATTTCATTTTACAATACAAGCTTAAAACATGCATCGTTAATGAAAAATCATTTTTTTATGTAAATATACAACTGTTATAGACATATTCAATAAATTTAGTTTATGAATATCACATGTCATTTTTAATTTTCTAAATATAAGCATGACTCAAATGCCCATGATAAATTAATTAAAGTAAATAAATACATTATTCTCTACTCAATTGAATCTAACACTTTTTATTTACTTGAAGTTTCTTAATGTTATACAAAATAAATAAATGGTCAAATAGAATTCTAAAATATCATGTTTCACATAAACAAGGATTGTCTACCAATTTGAAAAAGTCCATTCATATAATTTTTTAGCCCATATTGACTATGTGATAACTACTAAACATGATACAATTTTATTAGGCACTATTGTAAGTGCACTGTCCAAATATATGTACATACATACCTATTTACATATATATTATATCATAAAATTTCATTACATCCATAAGATCCCTTATAAAGAAAATAGGAGAACCTATAGGTATGTTTTAGCATATATAAATCCATTCTAGATCACTTATCACTCTATTTCATTTGAAACTAAAACACTGTTGAATGAGGTATCAAATTTCCAAATATTCCAACTCTATACAAGATTATCTAAAAATTTTGTTATTTACTTATAACCATGCATGTATTCTATATTAAATATGTCTCCAAACTCAACTAGTATTAAAGATTTTTTTTTCTCTCATATTTGTACATAGTTGTTTGTGTATATGTGTGTGTATGTGTATTTATTTTTCATTATAACAACTTAAGAAAAATACATATTATATCTTGCATACATATACATGAGACTATATAACAAAATAAGTTAAAAATACAATGTGTGTGTGTGTGTGTGTGTGTGTGTGTATATATGTATATATATATATGTATATATATATATATATGTATATGTATATATATATATGTATATATGTATATATATGTATATGTATATATATATATATGTATATATATATATATATATATACATATATATATATATACATATACATATATATATATATACATATACATATATATATATATATATATACATATATATATATACATATACATATAGATATACATATACATATATATATATATACATATATATATATGTATATATATATATATACATATATATATATACATATATATATATGTATATATATATATATATATACATATATATATATATATATATAGGACTACATTATTTCATTCCAAATAAATATTAATAGATTGCATAAGTTTCAAGAGACAACCAACTACCAAAACATACTCAGAATTCACTTTCTACACCTCATATTTATAACACATACAATACTATACAAAAACCTCATCAATAAATATGAATATATCACTTGTTTTTGTATATAAGTATGATTGTACAAGTCTCAATTTTTTTAACTAAATCTAGAGATAAATCATGATGGGAAAATGTATCATGGTTATGTATGTATAAGACATAAATATGAAAGTATTCATATAAATAATAAAATAGTTTGGAAGTGTCCTAAGTCTTGGTGTGGAAATAAAAATAGATAATCTTTTCCCACTTTTGAGATGTGAGATAACTTGTGTAACACATATATCAATATAAAGGATTAATCACATCATGGTAAGAGAATAAATAAAATCATAAATGTCTAACATAGTAAGATATCATATGAAAGCCTATATGTCATATATAAATTCCCCCAAATGGTCATAGAGTATAATATATGTAAGCACAAGTATAATATGACATATATGGGAAAATATATGAAATATTAATGAAATAATGTTAAAATTCCATTCATGGGAATGGTATAAGAGATGAAAACATAAAAAAAAAATTCCTGTCATGGTAAACATGTAAGAAATGGATACACATTAAAATTTTATGCCCCTCATGGGAAAAATAAAATCAAAGAAGATAAAATGTAACATGACATAATACAATAAGTTTAGTAGCATGTATATGAATGTAAAATGTACACATGGATCCTTTTCTCCCTTATATGCATAATGGGAATCATGGAAATGTAGGCATACAAATAATAAAATTATACATGATATGGATCATGGAAAATGAAATAGGATTGTGCATGATAAATATAATGACACTAATCATATAACAACAAAAATTAAACAAATCCAACAAGGAAGACATACTAAAAATAAAGCAGACATGCCATACATAGAGTAAAAATATATACAAAATAAAATAATATCACACATAGATAAAAGATAATGACACAAAGTATAAAATTAAAGGAACACAAACCACATAGGATAAAAAAGAGATGAACACCAAATAATAAGAATATGAAGAAAACACATTAGACACTAAATAAATAAGTAAATTCTATCAAGTAAAAATAAATATGAGTATACATGAAATGGATAAATACATATTGGTATAGATGATGCATAAGATAGATCACATTACATAAGATCACATGAAATCCCAATATAATAAAGGAAATAAAAATAGATAGATCTTGAAGCACTACTAGGAGACGCCCCCAAAATTCTCCCAAAATAAGCATTAAAGTTTCCCCTAACTATTATGAATTCATAATAATATGTATGTAATTGTTACATATACTTCTTGAGGTCATCTGAATAATAACATCAGTAGTATGTGTATATAAAATATAATGTTTAATAATAAGTGGATAATCATGAACATATAGTGTGTATTCTAACATATTCATGCAATACACAATCATTTAGGAAAAGCAAGCTATAAAAATAAGGTATAAAATATCATATATAACATGTTTAATTAGGAAATAATATACACATATCATTCAAAGTATGGAAAGCATTTGGATCAATTCTATATCACCATGGTTTAAATATTTTGAATCATGAGAAAGTTTACATACATGATTTTTTGTATAATTCAATGAGTTTAAAGTAGGAGTAATAAAATGAGATCGATAAATAACCATGAAGTGAGACACACTTTTATAAGCATATTATTCATATAATATTTTACTTATTTTGGATTAATGTGATCTAAATAAATTAAAACTAGAAACATTTAGATTATGTCAAATATAGCAATAATGCCCTAATATAAATTTAATAACGAATGGATTTATATTACACTTAGATGATTGGAAATTGAAATATAAATAGGGGAGAGATATAATTATTATTTTTAAATCCATTTTTAGTCTCATAGGTTATCCTAGGATATAGCAATGATTAGAAAAGTGTCATAAAGATGTTTGGTGAAAATCATGGTTTGAGGAGCTGTCTAGACACCAATGGTAAAATTCAAACCATTATCATAGACTTAATGTATCCTTAGTTTTCAAGTAGTAT
>JARHVA010004724.1:42500-95000 GCA_037957365.1 Torreya grandis | reverse complement strand
TGAGTTACAACAACTAGACTTTTAGCAAGTTTTACCTTATAAGGAGGTTGAAACCACATTAGATATTGAGCTACCAAAAAAATGCCTATGAAAATATCCACCTTTCAAATTATGTCTTTAACACTTAATGATGGACCTCTGCTTATCACTCTTCACCTTCACTCATACTCAAATAATAAGATCACTATTTTACTAGCAAAAACATGACTAACAGGTCATATAAATAGTCCTCAATTTGTTATGCTCTTAAAATAATACATAGGTAATAGTACCCCTCATTATCTACAAAATACACACACATGGCTCTCTCAAATCTCTCCCAAGTCTTTCACTCACAAAGTCTATAAAACACTATCTTTGATTTCAGTATTTACCGACCATACTTGATTATTAATACCTTGGTTGACCCATTCAACCTTAATTAAAATATCATAATACATATCTCAATAAAATATTCATAAGTTTTTAATAAAATCTATAGTTCACCCTTAAGGAATACACCTTTTAATAAGGCCCTTATAGACTTTATAGGTCTCATGTGAACCCATTCCCTCCTTTAGCACTTCATCAAACAAGACAAGAACATAAGACAAATTATAAGAAAGGGATAAGATAATAGGGCCTACTAATTATGTACCATTTGACATAATCAAATTATCATATTCATCTTTTCTCACCTTTGCATATGCTGAAATAATTCAAACACTAACCTAGTGCACATGAACATTATGAACAAAAACATAGTCAACTTCTAAACCATTATCCATACTACTTAAAATTTATAAAACCTTAAAAATGCATATATATAATCCTAATTGAGTCTATAACACTCACCAATATATTATTTACCATGAAACATCGAAATAACATCTACACAATCTCAATTATCCTTCTTGAGTCACTTTCAAAATAAGCACAAACACACAGTCAAATTTGAACATTAATATCTTTGACTATACACACTTCCAATTATTAAAAGTAGGTTAATTATATTTTCCATGGATTCCTCTACCACTTTTATATTTAATATATGGTCAAATTCATTTTGGATCAAAATATATGGCCCGAAAACTAGACACTAGTCTCTCCTTCATAAATTCAAATATTCAATTGTAAATGGTCATAGTTAAACTTTGAACACTTTTATCACATATCATTTCCTCATTACTTAGATAAATTATAAATAATTTATCTTGTCTTAAATTTAATTCATAGGTGCCAATTCTCAAACATTAAACCTCAATCACTTTGACCTCATCTTCTATAATCTTACAATGTTGACTCATCATGCACTATTGATCTCTTGTATGTAGATTGGTCTTCAACAATGCTAAATAGATATAACTTTAACCTATTGAATATAATATACACCATTTATCTCTAATTTTATTATCTCATACTCACCATTTATCCTTAGAAGAATATCTATATTTATCTATGCTCAATGTTAAATATCATGCAACTATCCTCATCTCGTTACTTCTTGACATCTTAGAGTAAATTCACTCCATCGATATTTATTGAAATTTAAATTGTGTATAAATTACTAAGTATTATAAATAATTGAATATACTTTTAAGGCCAACTTTTCATGCTCATAAATTTTGCCTTGATCGATATTATATCCCATAAATTACACCATATGTTTTCCTTTTAAAGAGGAACCCAACCATGTATCAAACTACACCTAAAACCTTCACACATGTGAGATATAACTCCATTAAAAATCATTCTCAAAATATTTTTTTCATAGAGCCAACTATGCTTAGAATTTGACTTGGAGAGAAACTTTACTCTTACATAAATTTTTCCATGCTTTGTTATATGATCTAATATTTAGTATAAATCAACTATGCACAAAACTAAACAAACCCATATGATTAACTTATATTGAAAAATCCACACATGCAAGATATTATACCATAAAAATTATTACTTGGCTCTTATTGCCACATTGTAAATTTGACTATGGGAAAACACTATCAAAATACTTGGGAGGCCAAATTTGTACTTGTATATCTTTTGATGCACTACATCGTATGACCCAAAATTTGGTGCATAATAAATAGGGAAAAATTTGAAAAAACCCATGTGACCATTTCCTCTTTCATCATTCCCACATGGAAATGGTGATTTCATCAAACTACCTACTTAGATTTTGTACCACTAGACCCAAAGTGTCTAAATAAAAACTATGGACAAATAGATGAATTCCACTTATGCATACAAGATCTCAAAGCTTAGAAAACATATTATGGACATTTTTCACTTTATTAATAATTTTAACTCAACCTAAGCATATCAAACCAAGTAAACTCTAAATATCAACGAAGCCTTCTTTAAGTATACTAAAACAAGTACATTACACACTTTGTCATTATCACATAGACTATCAAATCACTTCATCCACTCATCAGGAGATCTCCATGACATCAACATGACATCATCATTTTTAGATGTTCCAATTTTAATCTAAAACATATATTTTTATTGAAATGAGATAGGAAAACTCATTTAAGTTTTTGAAATAAATCTATAGATCCATTAGGTATATTATAGAACCATTCTATGGATCTACATTTTAAAATTCAATAAAATATTTTTATTAATACTATCCCATTACATTAATGTTATCAAAAGGAAGTCACAAAGTTTGTGAGGTGGCTATGAGTGTTTACATAGCCATAAAATAAGATAAATGCAAGCATAATGAATATTTTTGGACAAGTATGATTAAATATCATTCACATTATAAGTTTCCATAGTATGACATTATTATAAAACTTAACATGATATGAATTCAAATCTAAATATAAAGTAGGAACTCTCTTATTAATTTTACCCATTGCATTCAACAAGGAAACTATATGTCTAGTAAGCATGGTTATAGATTGGAAAGTTACATTCATAGGTTTCATCTCACCATCTATATTAACCATGGGTATAAACAATCCATAAAAAATATTACTATCATTGCATTTCTTAGAAACATTATCAAATTCCATATTAATAGAAGAATCATTGCATTTAGGAATATAATTACATCTCATGTTAATATAATAATTGTCATCACATTTCAAGTCACTAAAAGAATAATTACATTCAAAACATCCTTTAAAGGTATAACATAATGATAAGAAACAAAGGTATAACATAATGATAAGAAACATGTATATCATATATCCATTTTTTTATTATATCACATTTCATAATTGTAACCTTAGCAGTATCAATAAGAATGATAATTATTTTTTTACTTTCTTATTAATTAGTTCATGATGAGTGTAAAGCTATATGAAAGGGGAAGGGTAACTAATATATTATATTAAATCATTAATTTTACCTTATTATCCTTCATTACAATTAAAATAAGATACATCATTAGCATATAATTCTTCCACATCATCATGCATATAGTCATGATCAACATAATCATCACCTTTATTCACACAAGCATGATCATCATTCAAATAGGCATTATCATTAGTCATAAAGTATTAATATTTACATACATATTTTCACTCATTTGTAAAACCATATGGCATAACAGAGGCATAAAAAAAGGAATACATCAAATGAATCATAATAGGTTTTAATTAGACACACAAATGTAAAAATTAAAAAAACCTAAGAAAGAAAGAACATAATCACAAGACATAGTACTAGGATAAGGGAAAACATAAAAATATAGGGTTTCTAAAGTTTGTATATGAAAAATTGAAATCCTAAAATATATAGATGCTAAGGGTAATTATAATCAAATCTAAAAATCAACCTTAAATAAAGATAGATTTAAAACCTTTTAAGAATAGAAAACCCTAAGGTAAAAAACTAAGTATTTTTTTCTCAAGTTAATGATCAGGGTCACCAAAATGTTTTATTTATTTTTGATTAATGTGATTTAAATAAATTAAAACCATAAATATTCATATTGTGTAAATTTTTTAACCCTAAAATGGTTTAGATTGGTGTTATTTAGGGTTAAAGGGGTATATAAAAATGATAATTCACAAAGGTGATAATCAAATCTATAGTAGGACAATTGGGTGCTAAACTCAGATATAACATATGTTAAATTTATAAAATTGAGAATAGGATAAATATATAGAGTACAACTAAGCTATACATGGAAATTATAAATAAGTAATGTACTTAACTTTTTTTTATGTTATTTTAGTTTTGGTCTAAAACAAGAAGGAAGCAAATTATTTGATGTTTCTAGAGCCACAAAAACTAACATTAGCCTAGTATGGTTGAAAACACACTACTATATGAAATCTACATAAGTGTCATGTATGGAACACCTATTATAAAAGGATACAACCACCTTGATCTTTCTAGGTTTGTATTCACCTTTTCTCTAGTGCATTCAAGTCTAGGTCATGGACTATTTCTCCTCACAAAATGTAAAAACCCTAATTATTCATCTTCATAGTGACCTTGGAGAAAAATGGGTTAGTGGGCACATGGTGTTGAGATGACCCCAAATTCCTATTTTTAAATGAGCATTACCTACATAGACAATACTTTGAAGAGGGCCTCAAACTTATGTAGTTCTCCCCTACATGTTAGACTATGTGTGAATCATGCAATATGTGCAAAGAAAGTAAAATAGTGACCTATATTGTAACTTGTAAAATATATATCTTGAGTTTCTCCTTCAGTAGTTTAGACCTATACATGTGTTTTGCCTATGAATGATATGGAAATAGGATAAAATAGGGAAGATTTTCTCAATTGAATGCTTGATATAATTCTTTGATAATTTACGTTAGGTATTTTCTAAGTGATGAATGAATGATGGCTAATATTGTATCTATATCAACACCTTTAGATAATTAACTTAGATTAAATCACTTAGGCTGACCATTATGATACATTTTATTTGTAAATTAGATAACTTTATAAAATTGGACACTTATGTCAGGTCAGGACACTAACATCAATACATGTGTCTATCCTATAAATTAGTGTCTAAGGAGAAAGAAAGTAGGTATAGGCTCAAAACATATAGAGGTGGAAGATTAATACATTTTAAGCATTCTGGGTAAGATAAAAGGCATGTGTCAAAAACATAAGACTAGTCATAATAAGAGATGGGCCAAAGGGCATAAGATAGAGTAGATGTGAGACTTGTAGAAGATGGAAAGGTCCATAACCAAGAGGAACAACCAAGGCATGAATTTTACAAGTTTAAAATACTAAGGTTTTATATAATCCATAAATATTTTCTACATTTTCCCCTTAGTCTAATAATTAAATTTATAGTTTAAAGGAAAGGGATGCATACTTGGCTATGTATAACACACCTTGTCTTTGTATGTGCCCAATTTGAGTGATTTTTTAGTGAATAACCTATAGTCAAGATCATATTATAGTATATAATCAGTGCATATAATGTGGAATTGAAAGTAATTGAAATTTAAAGATAAATCTTTATTAGTACACCCATGTGTTGATGTAACAGCCTTACCTATCAAAAAGTTGATTTGAAAAATATGTATCATTTTAAAGATCTAAAACTAAGATTAGGAAAAATATAGATAAATATTTAAAGTTCATATATCTATGGAGATAAATATAGATAGATAAATATATAGAGAGAAAGAGAGATTGGAAGGCACATGCTCAAAACCTCATAACAATGGTGACTTGCCATATGGTAATTGAGATTAGATCAATCATGCAACCCAATCATACTTATAACCTAATATTATTGGATGATACAACTAAATCCAACCTAAAAATTTGGAAGATTGAGTTATTTAATCACATCAACCATACCAAAAAATAAACCAACTAGTATAATAGATTGGCTCAACAAAGTCCATAAAATTCTAATTGGAGTATCAGTATGTAAAACTTTATGATGTAGTAATAGCACATAAAAGAGTTTTGTAATATAAAAATAATTTAGATTTTTCAATATTAGGAAATAATTTCATAGAATATTCACTTTATATATGTCTCATGTTGAAAGTGTATAACAATGGTACCAATGTATATAATTATACCACAACTATGAATATGAATCACATAATTCTGTGTTTTGGCCAATTTAAAAACTATGTAAGTGTGGAGAACATGTTTTGAAAACATTCCCCCACTATAATGTAGAGATGTTTAATATTGAATAAGTGTGGAAAATATGCTTCTAAAGCATGCCCCCACTAAATATGAAAATTATGACAAGTGTGTAAAATATGCCTATAGGACACTCCCACACTAATATGCACAAATTTGAGGTGAGGGAAATATATTGACTTTAGTTACCTCACCTCAAAACTACAAGACAACCTTATAATCTATGAATGGAACCATGTAGCATATATAAGAAACATGGCAAGGTATATATAGTATTAAATAACATAGAACCAATGTGATCATGTAAAGGCCTAATATGCATGATAAGTATCATGGTAACATATATATAGTAATAACATAATCTCAACAAGAAATAAAAAACACACACAATAGCACTCAAAATCAAGTCAAAAGGTAATAGTCTAAGGAGACCATAAATAAGGGACATGTTCAAATATCAAACAATCAAAGGGTACATAAAAACAAGAATGATATTCAAATGTTCCTATAATAAAAAATTACATATGTAAATTTCAAATAAAGTATACATAGGCATGGGGATCATAAATAAAAAATCATATTCAAATACACAAACAAGGAATATAATATTAAGGTAAGACACTCAAGAAAGTGCATAAAGGAAAGCATAAGCAACCAACACAAACATGTCATTATAGCCCATGGATTAAATGTGTTAGGAAAAAATGTCAAGTGCATAGCATATCAAGTACCCTATGTAAGATATAATCATGGATAAATGCATGTGTAAGTACACACTTAATCTTAAACATGATAATTAAATGTGATCATCGAACCATATGTTATGTGTATCAAGATCAAAAACATAGATGCCCCCAATGTTTGCATGACATGATTAGAGGGAAGGCACAACATATGAAATAGTAATAGATC
Organism: Torreya grandis; assembly: GCA_037957365.1. Classification (NCBI taxonomy): domain Eukaryota; kingdom Viridiplantae; phylum Streptophyta; class Pinopsida; order Cupressales; family Taxaceae; genus Torreya; species Torreya grandis. The sequence goes on along the minus strand of JARHVA010004724.1, from coordinate 88,004 downwards.
ATGTATTTTTGTATGCTTGCATCACACTCAAATATAATTTTGACACACTTGTGTATGTGTGAGTAATTAAATATACCATCCATCAACATGTAACTAACACAAAGATTCCAATGAGCTAATAAAACATGTACGTGCCACAAATATTTTTTGATTTTTGAATGTTTTTATATTTTTTTGGTATTTTGGAATGATTTAAAAGTCTAATCAAGGAAGTCATCATCATAAAAAGGTATAAGATCACTTATAAAACTTCCCAAACTTTTTTTATATCATTGCACTACCACCACTTCAATGTTACTATATAATGGTTTACCTTAAGCTAATGGTGTAGGCAAATAATCATTTTCATCGTATCCTATACAAATTTTTGTACCCATATTGATAAAATTAATGCACATGATTGGTAGTATCTAGCTTATAACTCCACTCAGCTAGACAATTTTGTCCAAACTTTAGTTTCAAATGTGTTTCATTGTCTAATATCCATATGGTTGATGTTTCCACACATGAGACACATGCGATAGGTAACTAGATGTATCCTTGATATTATATAATCAATGAAGATTATATTAGTTCATATGTATAATTTCCCATTTGTGCGATAAAAGTGGTACCAAAAGTTTCATCCCAATTATTATCAGAATGGATATGGTGGAAATATACCCCATGAATATTAGTAGTAATAGTTAAATCCTCATGTTTTGGTTTCTTTGAGAGAGTTATTTTATGAGATATAGGAATTATTTTTCCATTTTATCATGTGAAACACAATATGTATGCATCCTTCATTCTTATATTTTTGAATTTGGTTTTGTAATGTTTCACATTGATTGGTATGATGGCCACTGATCGAATGATATTTACAATATGGTACTATGTCTTTTGTGGGTATAAGTATACTATGTGATTTTGTCTATTAGAAGGTAAAAAAATCATTATATGCTCAATTTACATAGATAACATGGCATTTGAAATATATTTCTATGTTATGATCATTAAAATTTGTTGCGAATACTTTTGAGAAGTCTCCACATTGTTCACATGATAAATTTTCATTTGACCCTGGTAAGGTTGACTCAATGTTTTTATCCAAGAGGGATATATGGAATAAAAAAACATTTCCATGCTCACTTTCTATTTTTATTTTCCCCTTATTTGGATTTAGTTTTATACTTTCTACAAGTGGAATTATTTTATATGTGAAAGGACCCATAGGTTCAAATAACTTGTGTGTTAGGTGATCATGTGGATAAAATTTTAAGTTTCACATTTTCTCATCTATCATATCATAATTTGTATCACCATAAATATTATAATCATCTAAAATATGGCCATATTTTTTCTCAAAATTGACTAATAAAAGAAACTCAAATATTGGGGGCTTTTGTAGTTTTACTATATATTTTGGTAATGGATATTTATCCTTATGCATATCTATGTGTACCTCAAATTTTAGTGCCTTATTTACATCTGGAGACAAAGGACCCATTTTAATTTACTCACATATTTCATACATGTGTATATTCTCAAGAGGGATAAATTATTTAAGTATTACCACTATAGGGTTACCTTTAATTTTAGAATGTATCTTTTTACAAAATTTATGAGGTTCATAATCAATAGGCATGGATAATAAGTTCCCATCATGTATGAATTTTACACATTGATGAAGTGTAGATGAGAAAAAATCCATTAAATTTATCTAAGGTCTACCCAAAATTAAATTATAATGTAATGATTGAGACATGATTTAAAAATTAGTTGAAACTATTTTTGGTCTTAAGGTCACATCCAATGTGACTTTACCAATTAGAGGGCTATGTGAATTATCAAACCCTTTTATGTGCATAGCCATGTTTTGAAGAATATTGGTGTTAATACCCATGGTGGTTATGAATTATATGCTACAAATGTTTATGACTGATCCATTATCAATGAACACCTTTTTGATAGCTTTACTTTGCATGGTCACTTGTATGAATAAAGGTGAATTTTTGTCAATAATATCTTTGGATGGTAAATCTATAAGATCAAAGGTGATGAGATTGTTATTTTTATTGAGATATTTCATGATATACTTAAACTAAGTAGGCTCAATATCACTTAAGACTTGTGTCTCATAAAATGCCTCTAATAGGATATTGTTATAAACATTAGATTACTTTAGGATCTCAAGGATTAAAAATTTTTCATGTGTATTTCTAAAACGCTCAATGATGTCATATCCTTTATATTTTATTACAATATTAGATTTAGGATGCACTTGTATATTAACAAGTGAGGGAATAGGTTGAGCAATCCTACCTTTTTGAGTAGTAATAACATTGAACATGAAATCCAATATAAGTCATGGGTGAATAATGGGTACGATATGGTAGCCATTATTTAAATAAGACTTAGGGAAAATAAGTGGTTGATAGCATGCACATTGGTGTCTAAATACTTGATCTATAATATTACAAAAAGAATTTTGAAGAGAGATTAGGTGTTGTTTCTTCTTTAAAACCCTCTCATTATTAACACATATTTTCTTAATAGATATAATATGGAAACTAATGTATCAAAGCATAGAAAATATAATGTATTGGACCATAAAATAATTAATAGACATATCCATAGAAAACATGAATGAAAAAAATTATAGTAATCAAGGATTAACAATAGGAAAAAAAACACTAATTATCCTAGGGTTTGATGTTTAAAGATTAGGTCTATGAAATGTTTAACGCTAAACTAGTTTAGATTAGGGTTTTCTAGGGTTAAAGGGGTATATATAAATGATAATTTGTAAGGGTGATAATCAAATATACAATAGGAAAATTGGGTGCTAAACTCAAATATAACATATGCTAAAATTTTAAAACTAAGAATAGGTTAAATATATGAATTATAACTAATCTATGTATAGAAATTAAAAATAAGTAATGTACTTAGCTTGTTCTGATGCTAATTTACTTATGGACATGGAACAAGGAAGCATATTAGAATATAGTTCTGGAATAATCATTAGATTCTATATTTGATGCTTTTTGAGCTTTAAACACTAATTCCAACCTAGAACTATTGCATCAGTACTAATATAAAATTATTACAAGTGCCCTATATAGAATACATATTAGAAAATGATGAAACCACCTAGATGCTTCTAGAATTATCTTCACCTTCACTCTAGTGCATTCAAATATGGGTCATGGACTATCATTCCTCATGAAATTTCAAAACCCTAGTTCTTCATCTTAATAGTGGCTTGGAAAAAATGGGGTAGTGGGAACATGATGTAGATCTAAACCCCAATAATCCTCTATTAATGAGGATTACTTACATATCTAATGCTCTAAATAGGTCCTTAAACTAATGTATTTCTCCCTTATGTATTGGCTTATGTGTGAGTCATGTAATATGTGAAAATCAAGTACACTAATGACCTAGCATGTAACTTGGTAAATATATCTCTTGGGTTTTTATTTTAGTAATTTAGACCTATGTATGTGTTTACTTATGTCTGATATGTAAATATGATAAAATAGGGAAGCTTTATTCAATTTAATTCTTGACAGAATGTTTTGATAAGTTACTTTAGGTCTTTTCTAGGTGATGAATGAATGAAAGTTAATCTTGTATTTATATCATTCCCTTTAGAAAATTAACTCACATTAAAGCACTTAAGCTGACAATTAGGATACATTTCATTTGAAAATAGGATGAAATTAGGGCACTGGACACTTGCATCAGGTTAGTAAACTAGAGTTCACATAGCTGTCTATCCAAGGCATTAATGTGCAGGGAGTAGGAAAGTAAACACATGCTCAAAACTTGTAGAGGTGGAATATAGGTACATTTTAAGCATTCTAGGCAAGATATAAGGCTTTGATAATCAACATATGACTGATCAAACTAAGATATAGGCCAAGGGGCACATAATAGAGTAGATGCAAAACTTATTGAAGTGGGAAAGGTCCATAACAAAGAGGAACAACCAAGGTTTTAATTTACCAAGTGTATAAATTTGAGGTGATATATAATCCATAAATATCATCTACAAAAATAAATTTAACAATAATACTCTAAAATTAATTTGGAAATAAATGGATTGATATTGCATTTAGATGATTTTAAATTTATAAAGTATAAGTGAAGAGATGTAATTAGTTTTTTAATATCTATTTTTAGTCATAGAGGTTGTCATAGGATCTATAAATTCTCAAAAAAGTGTTACAAAAATACCTATTGAAAATCAAATTCTTAATAGTTACTTGGATACCTATGGTAAAAGTCATACCCTTGTGAAAAAATTACAGTGTCCATAATTTTTTAGTAGTGTGATTGAAGGTTTTAGGTATTAAAACCTATATGAGACCTTTGATTGTGTTTTAAATATAATTTTGAATGAAAATGCGAGCATATGTGACGATGTTTATTTTATTCTCCTTTCATATAAACCCTAGTTGCATTTTTAAACATAAGATGGCCTAAAAAATGGGTTAGTTATTTTTTTTGACAAATTAAACCACTCCTCATTGAGTTACTAAGCAATTAATATGTTAAAATAATTTACATGTGATCATAATACATGTAGTTCTCTTATTTATGTGTGTGTGCAACATCATGAACAATATATAATGCAATAAAATATTTTGATTTTCAACACTTGGCACCACACAAATTCAAATTTCACGTATTTAAATTTAGATCTAGGGTAGGTACTTTGAGGGATTTTATATATATATTCCTTTTTGTAATGTCATAATATAATTATATTTGAGTTCTAATTAATTGATAACCTTAGGTTTATTTGTATTTATAGATGAATATTCATCAATTTCTTTCCATAACCAACACATGAAACCTATTCAAGATGTCCTAATGAATGTTTATATAATTAAAATTTGAAATTAGATATGAAGAGGACACTATTGGAAATGTAGGACACTACTGATTACCAACATTTTTTAGGATCTACCCATACTATCTTGGGCTAAGAACCGTAATATTTTTTTAATCATTTCTAGGGGTATATGAAGTCTTAAAAATGAAGGTAAATAGTTATTTTATAGGTTTTTGAGCATTTTACATTCAATGGACATATTATCATTAAATAAAAGTGATTATGAAGTCAAGTTACAAGGAAACATTAGGCAATAAAAGGTGAAAAATGTCTAATACAATTGTAAAATGTGTGTCAAAAGAGTGATATGTGTCAAATCATGTCAAATGTGATGTTTCCAAAGTGTCTAATACCAAATTTAGGTGTTTATAGAGACATACATTATAATTACCATTTCTCTAGAGTGATCTATATTAGACTTTTTAAGGTGAAAATCAATGTGTTTTATTGTCTTTTGAACATATTATAAATAAATTTTACCATTAGTAATGTTTTAAAGATTTCAAACACCCAAATATTTATTATTCACACTAAAAAGTATATTAATGGTTATAAATTATTCTTGATCATTTATTTTTCCATACTTGAAATCATTATAAATTATCATCATCATTATAACTAATTACTTATTTATTTATATGAGGTGTTGTAAGAATATGCTCTATAATACCTTGTTATTTTGTTTCAGTCCTTTATCACTATATCCCATATTTTGTGCATACTTGTGTCCAAATACATATTTTTTACAAGATGTTTGAATAATTAAAACACATTTATCTTTTCTATTGATGACACAACAATCATCCTTCACTAGTTTTTATCCTATCTTTAGTTTTTATTTCCTTTTTACTTGTTGAATAAAAAAAGGCATTCCATTATCTTGCAGGGTTATATATATGGATCCAATTTTAAAAACATTTATATCATCTCTATATTACTTATGCTATATTGATTTAAAACTTAACTTAGCCACTGATCATCTATGATATCAATTAGTAAATCATTCTCCTTAGTATATTCCTTAGCATTAGTAAATTTACTGAATTCAAATGTTTCCACTTGGTCCATCAGAATATCTTGTTGAGGTATGACTATAATTGGTTATTTATTATTCAAGTGAGACAAACAAATATTTCAAGGATCAATAATCTTGTAAAATATATATGGCACATCATCTACATGACATGTATATATCACTCCCTCATGTATAAACTTAAATCATATATGTAATATACATGGGACATCACCCTTATCACAAATATAATGCCTTTCCAAGTAAAATGTTATAGCTCCCATCATTAGGTATGAATCAAATTACTATAACCACAACCTCATGTCCAAGGGATATATATATTAAGTGATATCAAAGACACTTTATTAGTTGATTACCAGTGATATATCTAAGTTTATAAGGGCTTATATTCCAATTCTAAGTTGTGTAGGAAAGTACTCGCTATGATTTTTTAACCATAAACCATTATCAACCATTAATATTTTAATCCATAGGTTATTTATTATAGAGTAAATATTAAAGGGTAGATGTTGATCCAAAATTATCTTTTGGAGGTAATTCATCATGATCAAAGATAATAAAATCTCTCATTATCCATGAAAGAACTAAAAATAAAATAAAAGTGTAAAGGTTTAATGTCACTTGGAAAATTAACTTCTTATTATGCATCATATAGGATATATTTGTAAATATTAGACCTTGTAAGAAACTCAAAAATGGATACGTTATCTTGAGTGTTATTAAGTTGATCATAATATTTAACTACTTTTAATCTATGATTGGGAGCTTGAGGGACATTAGGATTTTTTTTTAAAAATTATTCCCACCTTGAGATTGAGAAATATTAAGAGGGACTAATACATTCTTGGCCTGAGATTTTCTTTATATTTTGTGGTTAATCCCATTATGTATGATCATGCATCAATCATGGGTAATGTAAATTTGTACATGAGGCTCCATGAGTGTACTACTATTAACAAGGGTAAAAACACATGAACATAAAGTATTATCATAATCACATACAACCCTATCATGTATTGTAAAATATGTTACAATTATAGATCTACCATTGAATATAAACATTTAAACATAAATGAACATTTGTGCACAACTAAAATCATGATACACAATAATACACATAATATATGAATATGTCATGTAGATATAAACATTAAATAACATGCCATAATTTTACCACATTAAGGAATATTCTTATCCATAAAATAATATAATATAACAAAGAGATAATGATATTAATAACTATAGCTATTGAGATATAACACTAAGAAAAACCCTAGCAATAAACAAGTGAAAATGAAAGTAAGGATAAAAAAAGTCAACATGATATAGAAAAACCTAAATAAATGTAAAAAAATGAAAAAATGATCTTTATTTATAATAGGCCACATCACATCAAGGTTTTATGAAAATTCCCTAGGTTTTGATTGATATGAAATGATAACAAAGTAGGGTTTGAAGATAACACCTGATGCCTAAGGCTAATTATGTTAAACACATAAGGGAAACACTATAAAAATAATATTTACAATAAATAATAAAACATATAATCCTAAGGTGTGTAAGAGATAATGGGTTTGAAAAAATATAGTATGGGAAAAGTGGGGTTGTATTAAAATATTAATCTACCCTTACACAATGCAATTGGGTCTAATTAGATTTACTTACATAAAACAACAAAATTATACTTAATTGTAATAAATTAATTTTTAAAATAGAAATAAAATGTAAGAAAGGGGTTTTAGAAGAATATCTATATTTTCACAAATATAGGGATAACCAACATAAATAATTAGTATATGTTGATGCCTAAAACTTTTGATTCAGGGTAAACAACCATCTATGGGAAGCTTTATATATGTGGGACCAAATGTAGTCTATAAAGCAACCTCTGATATTTTAGAAGTTGAATCTTTGTTCAATTTTGTGGGTGAAAAGGGATAGAAGAAAGGGAAATAGATAACATGGAAAATAAATCTAATCTAAGGTGATGCATTGAGAGATTTAAAACATTAACCTATAATTGCATAAAATAGATTAGATATTTAAGCATCATAGACCATAAATGAGCATAAATCATGAACTATAGTCTATTATGTAAATAAAGACTAAAACTATTGAAGAAAAAGAAGAGAAATAATATATAGGATAATTTTCAAATCCAAATAACATAGAACATCACATCCTCTTCATTATAGATGGAGAAAAAAATATAGAAGGCTACAAGGGGCACATACGAAGTGTCTAATCACATCTATGAGGTGCACTTGCTAAGGTTGTAGGATATAAAAATGATAAATGCTACTATATCTAGTCTATTACAATGGTTACTCATAAAAACAAAGAGATCCAACAAAATGATAACTGACCCCCTTCAAAAGAAATGATCCCAAAATAAATATACAAGGTAGCTTCCTAAGAAAAGTGACACCTAGAGATTCCAAAAATTGTACCCATGATGATGCTATTATAACTAAAAAAGGGTCTCAAGCTCATGAGTGTAATTAGACTCTAGATCTTAGATATGGTGTAACTACATCATTCTATTATGGCCACTACACTTAGGAGAAGAAAGGTGGTGTCACATGTACACTTCTAAAGTTATCCTATCTATGTTACATTCAATGGCTTTGGTGCCCCCTTAAAATCAATAGATTACACTTTTTAAAAATATTTTCTCAAAATGAGGGACCCACACTCTCATTTGATGGTGCTAATTTAAGTCCTTATAAACTAATATTGTTTTTAGGTAAGCATAAGGATTACACGCATTGGGATGGAACTTTTTAAAGAAGGTTAGGGAATTTTTTGGTGAGATTGAGTATAGGGCCACCACATGTCAATCAAACACTCCACCTGAGGGAAATAAAATTCTCTTTGAGTTGGATAATCATCAGGCTACCACCTAGAAGAAGTAGATGAAGGTTGATACTTTGGAAAAATTCAAAAAGGGGATCCTAAATAAGGAGGGGGTTAAAAAGGGAGCCATTGAAAGGTGTCAAGGAATTAATAGCTATCAAGTGATCTCAAAGTAAAATATGAACTACCCAAAAAATAACAACCATGGATTTAGGATCCATAGTTCCTAGTAACTCATAAGGGAATTAGCCTATAGGTGTGAGAGCGCAAAAAATTTGGTACTCAGACTAGTTGAAGCAAAATTGCAAAAAATAAAAGGAAGATGCTTAAATCTACATGACATATTCATATATTATGTGTATTATTGTGTATCATGATTTTTGAAGGGTTTCCTATAAGGGCACCCATTCTTCCTCCTTTGGATGGGTTTTCTTATTAAGAACCTCAAAGTTTCTATCTAAATATATTATCTCCTTGAAGGAGATGTTCCCCAAGCATTTGACAACTACCAACATTTGAAAATCTAGCTAGGTGAGTGGGTGTAAAATTTTCTCCACCTTAAAGACAAAAGGCACTTGATTGAGAGCCATGAAAATGATCTGGTCAATCTAGTTTTATTCTAGAAGTACCTTGATTTGGTCTTATGGAAGGATGATATTAGTTACCAATAAAGGGGAGGGGAGTCCCAAATAGACTAATTGCTTGATGTGTCCCCACATTTCTCAAAGCACCTATTCCAAGTCATTAAGGAATACCTTGCATTTATTTGTTGCCTTATTATAGCTAAGAAATTTATTGACCTTGGTCATTACCTACCTCTAATCAGCCACCCCTACCACTTGTAGCATTTTGGGAGAATCATTGTAGAGATTATGAACAAGGCTCTATAATTTTTGGACCTTAGAGGAGATGAAGGTGATCACTTGAAAAATAGATGTTCTCACTTTAAAGGCTAGCTTTTATGCATCTATGATTAAAGTTAGTGTTATCTTTAGGTTTGAAACCATGACCTTGATTCTTTCCCAATAGGATTCATATAGTTATTGGACTATGGGAAGTATTTTAATGGCCTATGGGTAAGCAAAAACATCTTTCTTTAGCTTCTAAATCTCTTGGTCCTTGATCAAAAAGTATTTTTGTGCCTTGTGTTGTAATTATTGGTATGACTAATTTAAATCATAAAGCTTTTGATGAGTCTCAACTAGTTTTATTTCCTTCTATAGCTTAGTTTCAACATCTATTCATAGGTTGGATTCTTCATATATTTTTTTGTTTAGGATACTACCCTAGAGGTCATATCTTACCTTGTTGAGGCTAGCATCCTTGGATTTAGCCTTGGCATTAAGGTAGTTGAGTGTAGCCTTCACCTTTGTGAGCTCTAGTTTAGTATTTTATAACTATTAGGCCCCCTTGATATAGTCCATAATCATGGGATTTTGTGTCTCCTCCATGAGTTCAACCTTATTAATGGGTTTAGCTTGACTGAGGTTGAGGATGATAGCTTGAATGGTGTAGTCCCTTGACTGCATCTATTCTTGGAGCCATACTACTTTGGGGGTCAGATGAAAAATCATAAAGGATTGTTGTGTAGGGTCATAAAATGATCACATGTGAGTTTAGGCATTTGCCTTTACCTACTTCCCCCTTTTTCTTTCCATTTAGGAATCTTGGGTTGTCCTTGTTATGTTTACCTACTATTAGTATTGATTTGGTGCTTGAATGATTTCCCTTGAAAAGTGGATTCCCTAAAATAACATAAATGGAATAGCTATTTTCTATTATGAAATAGTAGACCCTATTATTGAAAAAGTTAGTGAATGAATGGTGAGGGTTGAAAGGGAGAAAGATGGTAGCCCATGGTGTGGGGTGAATGGTGATTTAATTATGAGGGAGGATGAGGAGGATGATTTAGGTAGGGGGTGAGGAAATGCATGCAAGAAGACATAGGTATTATGGAAGAAAAAGGGGTGATCCTAGTAGTAGGTTGGTTATATTAGAAGGTCAGAGCCAAGGTGGTATCGGGTTGAGTAGTGAAGATTGCTTCAACCTACAGTGGGACTGTGATGGAAGATGAAGAGGTGATGAGAAGAATTGAAGTGCTTGTCTCAATAGTATATGATGTTTTAACCTAAATTAAAAATGTGAAAGGAAATGGGGAAGTGGAAAAGGAAGTAGAGGTATAAATAAGGGGATCTATAAAGTGGATCTTCTTCTAGGGTGAGATGGAGGGATAGAAGTGGGTGACTTAGTCTACTTGAGATGGGATGACCTAGCTATGAGGTGCCTAGAGGGATCTTGTTATTTCTATAAGGTCATAGGATACATGAATAAGGGTGGTGGCCATGTGGAGGGCCTCTAGGTCATCACCCCTACTGCAATTACTTCTTTCTCTAGAGGTGCATCTTGTGCCACTTTCTTAATACTATCTTATTCTTCATCATCATCATCATCTCTTACCTCAATTTTAGGAATGGATTCCTCTTTAGATATTCCTTCTTCTAAGTGGAACTCATCCTAGAGCTTCTTGAAGGTATCATCCTAATCGTCATCATTAAAACCAACATAAAGATTTTTGATTTCATACCTATGTTTCATGAAGGTATCCATTTTTTATTTTTTCTAGTTCAGTTGGTTGAGTTGCTTCTTCATCCCCTTTGACAACTTCTTGGTTGGGTCATATGCTTGGACCTTGACATAGAAATACTCCCATGGTGTAAAGGAATCTTTCAAGATCTAAAATAGGTCCATAATTATGGGGAATGTCCTCCATGGGTGATGTCATCTACTCTAGGTAAGGTCATGTTTGATGCCTAAGAGTGTTGGTAGTCTTCAAGTTATCTATGTATCTATCCAGATCATAGTCCCATTTATCACTTATTAATTCTAGGCGAAGCTCTAAAATCTTGGATGTGAGTAGGCATCCCTAGTTCCTTTTCGACACTATGATCTTATCTCTTACAAAAATGACATCATATACACCTTTATTTTTACTACCCACCCATATATGAAGTCTATTACATCAAGTTGGTAAGCCAACTCTAGGGATAAGGTTCTATTATTTATCATGTTATGGAGGCAAAAGGGCTTTCTTTGGAATTTATGCACTTAGATAAATGAAAAGTGGGATCCCCAAAACTAGTTGGCTAGGACTTTAATACTTGCAAGCTAAGATTGTTACCAATCTATCAACCTAGATGTGATAGCCTAATGATTGAGGTCTATGGGAACTAGAGAAATAAATAAATCTAAGAACTCATAGTAATATTCAATTATTGATAGGATGTGAGTGCATATTGTGACTGAGGCCTCTATATTTGGGAAGACTTATATGTCAGAAGTGTTGATTTGGAGGTACCTAGAGAAGAACTAGGAGTACTGGTATAAAATCAAGTGCATGAGAAAGGATGAGTATTAAAAAGTAACCCTGATTTAAAAATTATATAGTTCATCCATCATGGTGGAGATAAGGGCTTCATCAAATTCCCTTTTAAACTCATATCCCTTATTCACTATAGTCATGAAGTAGAGCACACCCAAGTAAAAGTCATTGACACTATCATCAGCATCCATACCCAGGATGAAGGCTAATATGGACATGGTGTCCTTAACATGTTGTGTGGGAAAATTTGATAGGGGAAAAGGTAGAGGAGGTATCTCCATGACCTCATTTTTTAGGAGAGCCCTAAGAAAGTGAGCCTTTTCTTTGACCTAGGAATCCTAGATGCTCTAAAGGATCTCCATGTTATAGATGGTGACCTTAAAATTATATTAGAGTTAGAGGATCTCTCTAATGTTATCTAAATTGATTATCACCCTTAAATGGGTATTACCAATGATCACTCTAGTACTTACATCATATCTCTTTACATAGAGAGTGATGATTTTTAGACATGGGTACACATAGGGCACCATGTGTTATACCATCATACACTCCCAAATTTTACATCCAAAAGAGTTGTATTATTTCCTGCTAACCCTATTAATAATTTAGGTGTGGGTACCCTCTCTCAAATTATTGCAATTTTAGGCCAACTTTAGATCAAATATTTCATCTACAAATTTGATCACCAATGTCTGGTCCTTATAAGGTCCTTTGGTCACCTTCTTAGTGTTTAGTTCCTTCTTTTTTGCTTGATCATGGGATGAAGCATAGTCTTTGCTCATAGCATATTTGGGGTGAGGGTCTCCCTCACTACATGAATAGTAGGTTCTATATTTTGAAGGATGCTTAACACTTTTATATGAATATGTATAAGTTTCCATAGCTAAGAAATTTGTTCCAAATTCACATATGTTTTTGTTGAAAGTCTATATTTATAGTTTTATACTCCACTACTTGCAATTATAGTCTTGAATCTCCTCTATTTTTCTCAATTTCTCATGCTTTCAAAATATCAAGGTGTAAGTGTTTGGTTTGAGTGAGGTGGGGGAATTTATACACTGATACCACTAGACATGCTCATCATGAAAAAGCCAAAAACTAACATCCTCATAAATGATAGGGGTAACACACACACACACACACACACACACACACACACACACACACACACACACACACACACACACACACACACACACACACACACACACACACACACACACACACACACACACACACACACACACACACACACACACACACACACTCTATCTCTCTCTCATAGATCTACTTGCAAGAGTTTTACAATGTTTGTAAAGGGGAATTATGCATAGTGGAACATCTAACATTAATGGCAAGTATGGTAGATAGATAACCATATTTTAAAGAATGTTTTTAAAGATTCAGGGGGATTAGGGAGAGGAGTGTGGTGGTTCATATAACCACTTTTGCTAATGGCACTTATGGCAAATGGAAATAATAACGGGAAGGAAAACAAAGTGAGGGAAACAATAACAAGTAAAAGGAAACACACAATAGATAAAGGGAAACTAACTAATTATGTAAAAGAGGTAGATGGGATGATTAGTTAAAATGCTTCAAGTCTATCCCATTGATGGGAATATTCAATGTGTTACCTTCTTGATCTTCTAATTCAAAATCATTTCCCCAATTCTCATTGATGGTGTGAAAATTTCCTTTTTAAATATAATCAAACTTTACATGTTGTCTTTGATTTGTAACCTATTGATCATATTTGAGAACTAAATCTTGCAATTTAAATCTTGGGTTTGATGAATTTCTATCAAACCATCACTTAACATATTATTTTAGGATGAGTTTGACATCACTTACATGTTCTCGTGCCTCTTGGAGTCTGAGTAATTCAGTAATTTGAACCTCCATTGATCTATTTTATTTAATTTCAATCACCTTCAAGAGCTACCATGTGGGGATTTTTGATGATACTAGCATAATTACTTGTTGTATATAAGTTTATATGGGGAAGTTATTATAATCTATTTGGGGGTGATGTGATCCTCCCATAAGGTCATCTTTACATGTACTTTCCACTCATTCTTCTTGTTATCACACATCTTTTTGATTAGCCTAATCAAATTTTTATTAGTAGACTCGACCAACCCGTTCCCTTATGGTTACTAATTAGATGAATCCTTTATAAATATGCCATTTCAGAGTGTGAATTCAAAAAGTTTAGACCCAAAGAATGCCTTCATGTTGTTGGAAATTATTTTTTTGGGTGGGCCAAACCTTGCTAAAAGCTATTCTAAGAAGCCAAGGATTACATTCTTTGTCACTTCCCTCAATTGGACTGTTTTAATCTACATGATGAAGTAGTCGATGGTCATTAGTTCCCATTTGTGATCAATGTTAGAGATCAAATTGTTCACCTTGATGAAGTCTAGGCCCCACTATGTGAAGGGTTCATCAATCACAATCAAGTTTAGAGGTATGACATGAATTTTTCCTCTTTCCTACAAAGCATTGGCATTTTTAGCACTTCTTAACTACCTAGTGGAAGTCCACAAACATGGTTGACTAGTAATACCCTACATGCATGATTTCTTCCATGATGGCTTAAGATGAGAAGTGGTCACCTAGTGGAGTGAAGTGAATATCTTGGATAATCTTTTTTGCTTGGGTCTTATCAACACATCAAAGGAGATCTCCATCAAAATTTCTCTTGAACAAGATCCCTTGGACTAACATGTAGCTAGACCCCTTTAGCCTACAAAAACATATTTTATGCATATGTAGCCTATTATGATACCATCTAATCTACATAAAAAAGACCTTGTTCATCACCCAAGACCCATTATTTTTTAATTAGTTTACTAAGACTGCTTATATCATGTTTTGATCTTCTTCTAGGACATTTATGCATTAATCTAGATACTCATAGATTATTCTCCCTCTAATTACCTTTGTTGGCTTGACCTCTACATCATATTATAGGATCTTGGTGATCTAATTATCCCTTTTATCTATAATATCTCCTTATATGATGTACTCATGAATGCTAGAGTTTACTATGTACACCATTATTCTATGACCTACCAAAAGGTGCCTAAATTTATAAAGGCCCTTGATGATGGAAAATGATTATCTCCCCCATGAAGTTGTACTTCATACCCACACAATTTTATAGAGTAGAATGTGATTGGGCATTCATTCTTTCCCAATTCTTCCTTTTGAGTTAACATAGCTATAAGGTTGTGATCACTCCCATATATGTACATAATGAAATCCTTGGAAAATTTGAGGTTAATAAGTATGAGCACAATAGATTTCATGCCTTTGATTTCTTGAATTTTTTCTCTTCCTTTGAGTGTCTATATGAAGTCCTACTCTTTCTTTATCATTAATGTGATTGGTTTAATCAATCTTGTAAAATTAGATATAAACCTATTGATGAAATTAATCTTCCTAGGGAAAGACTAGACCCCATTCTTGTTAAGCAAAAAAATAGGTCCTTAATGTCTTTTATCCTCTTTGGATCAATAGTGATTCCATCCTTAGATACCTTGTATCTAAGTGGCTTGCCCTAAGGGACTTTGAAGACAAATATTTTAGGGTTTAGAGACTCCCCAAATTCTTAGCATCTTTATAAGACCTTCTCTAGATGGTTAGAGTGATCCTCCTTCTTAGAAAACATAGTGAGGTCATCTAGGTAGATGAGGATGATCTCATTAATTATCCCATTGAAGTCTACATCCATCACTCATTAGAATGTTACATAAGAATTAGAAAATCCAAAAGGCATATTAGTATATATGAAGCTTCCCATTTCATGTTGAAGTTGG
Source organism: Torreya grandis (assembly GCA_037957365.1). Classification (NCBI taxonomy): domain Eukaryota; kingdom Viridiplantae; phylum Streptophyta; class Pinopsida; order Cupressales; family Taxaceae; genus Torreya; species Torreya grandis. The sequence continues at coordinate 72,024 of JARHVA010004724.1, read as the reverse complement.
TCTTGTGTTTATCTTCTTCATTAACCCATACCTAGTTATACCCATAGAATCCATCCAATAGGGAAAATATCTCTTCGCCTACTACCATTTTGAGGATCTACTCCATAGAGGGAAGGGGGTTATGATCATTTAGGGATGCCTTATTCATATTTTTAAATTCCACACATAACCATATTTCTGCACCTTTCTTTTGCATAGAAACTAGATTGGATACCCAAGACAAATGCTTAATTATGTATATTATATTTGAGTCAATTAGTTTATTTAACTCTTGGGCCATGAGGGATTCAATCTTTGGGTTTACTAGCCTTTATTTCTACTATACTAAGTTGTCCTCTTCCACAAAATATATGGTGTGTTGAATAACTCCATGGTCATATCCCTTCAATTCGTCATAAGTCCATGTGATAACTCCTTCATACTTGTCACAGATAGAGACTAACCACTTCTTGTTATTTTGAGGAACCTCTTTTTTAACCTTTAAATTTATTTTATTCCTGATGTTGAGCTCATATTAATCACCCTTATCCACAATAAATGTGCATATTTCATTCTTTGCATTGTCAGAGTCAAAGAGATATTCTAAGGTGATGAGGCCCTTTAGAAGATTGTTGGTTTTCAACTATATGATTTAGTATCCATAGGCCTCTTCAATATTTAGTTGTAATTATTCTATTAACTCATATGATTACTAGAGTAACATTACAATTTGAGAATCACTTTCAAATACTTACCAATTTTGGTTATTATCTAGGATAATGGGCCTAATGACTACCCACACCACTTATTCATTGGTGAACAAGTCTGTTACTAGGTCAAATTATGAGCCTATTGTTGCCATCTAGTTAGCCTCCACATTTGAAATTATTATGATGATCTAAATATTTAAGGCTTTAAAAGATTCAATTATATCCCATATGCAATGGCGGTAAGATCTCATATGAATGTTATTTATAGCCATTACCCCTCTTACATACCTTACCACTAATTTAGATTCACCAAATACATTAAGTTGTTTGATTCACATTCACTCAATGAGGTTGAGGCCATGGATGAGATCCTCATATTCAACATCATTATCTATATAGAAAAACTAAAATTAGAAGGCTCAAAGGATTTATTCTTTGGAAGGAGATGTTAGATAGATGCGAGATCTAGAGCTAGTCTTGCACTTTACACCATCAAAATGTAGAGTCTAGAGGTTGGACTCATCCCTAAGCCTTTCCTTCTAATATGATTCATCCTTTAAGACTTATGGAATGGATTGGTCCTCATCATGGATCATGTAGGTTTTGAGGCCCATGGTGTTAAAGTTTGTGAATGGGTTATTTTTAATAAAATAATTAAAAAGGGACTTCTCTTTAAGGATTATGTTGTCCACTACCTTTTCTTCTTCGAGAATATCTCTATAGTGTGTCTCCTTCTTTGATAAGGAGGTGTGTGTTGTTTTAAAGTTTACCATCATTTCATCTGCTATGTGCTCCAGTTGAAGAGGTTTAGATAAAATCTTCAACTTGGAACCATACTTGGTCATTATAATCAAATGAGACCATTCCAATAATAGGTATCCACCAATTTTAACAGTGAAATCCCTTGACATATATAATCCAAAAATAATCAGGATGTTTATCACTAGAATGTCTTGTGGTACAGTTATGCTAGGATAGGAATATAATGTGAGGGGCAGAGCTTAGATGATCCCTAGGTTTTGAACCCTTTTCCCATCTAAATACATCATGCCTTTGTTTAAGGGTTCATACTTCAATTTTAGTGCATTGGCTATTTTTTTTAGCATGACTATTGTACTCATGCCTAAATCTATCATGAAATTATGCAACAATTTTTTCCCCATAATCAACATTAAATAGAATGGGGTAGGTTTTATTTTTCTTGCCCCTTCCTTTGTATTGATGAATGCTGAGGGTATCTAGGGTTTTACATATATTCTAGATTATTTACCCTTTATCTTTTTAAGCTCTATAGTTGATTTCCCTTGCATGAGCCTTTGTTTTTCTTCTAGGTCTTCTTTTAGAAAATATTTTTGTTTAGGGATGGATAGGACGTCCAAAAGTGAAACATTAGCCAAAACCTTCTTCATCTACTCTACCACATTGTTATGAATTCAAAGGTGGGACCTTGAGGTCTTTTACTTTTTTCTACATTATATCACCCTATCTTGGATAGGTTAGGGTTAGAAGGTGAGGTGTTAGGCCTTTCTCATTAGTCACTTTGGGCCTTGTAGAAGCTTCAAGGATTTTAGATAATCTCTTCTTTAAGTGAGTGTAAAATTTTGATTACACTTGTGGGGCTCTATTTACAAGGACTTAATTAACATAGAATACATCTTCTCCCTCTACCCAAGAGAACACCATGTGTTTTGGGGTTATTTATTTTTCTTGATTGAAGGACATCCCTTGCATTTACACCATCAAAACTACATCTATGATCCCTGAGGATTGTTATGCATAGGCTAAGTAAGTTACATTCCCTTATCACCATTGTTCATCAACCTTCTATTATTAGTTTTCCCTTGGACAATTTTGGAGACCATGGGAATCATTTTAAGGAAATAACAATGAGTTATAATAATTAGCCAAGTTATTCTAACTAGCCACTAGCTCTCTATTTATATTTGGTGACACTGTGTGTATAATATCTAAGACCACAACCATTTGATTTACATATTTTTCCCATTGACTCGACACCTAATGATTTGGATCTTGGTGGTTTGGTGCTAGGTAGTTTGGCCTTTATCCCTCCTAGTATTAATTTTGCTAGTAAGGTGGTCTTTTTTCTTAGTAGTTATTAAAAAAAGACTTTAGAGGCATATCCTACTAATTTTTGAGATTTATTATCTCATTAGATAAATTTATAAGAATAATTTTCATAGCATTCATCTCTTTGCTAGTAAAGATGTAGTATATGTGTTCTCTTGAGTGGGTGGGTACACAACATAGAAGGAGGTGGGGCTCCTAAAGTGCTTAAGACCTCTTCTTGGGGAGTTATGGACATCTTAAGGAACATTGAAATTTTTGGTTAAGGGGGAAGCCTTCTTACATCGACCAGGTTATTCTCAAACCTTACCATGATATCATATGTGTTTGGTAGTGTCTGGCCTCCAAGTGACTGAATCATGATAGCAATATCTAAATTGAGGGATTTGTGATAACAAATAATGGCCATGCTTTTGGGTGGTCAATCTACCAACAAGATCCTTTGCTAAGTTTTTTAAAACTTGGTGTTAAAATAAACCATGGCCTCTTGTGAGGCCCCTTTAATGTTTATTATCTACTTTAAGAAGGATGATTGATCTGCCTTCTCATTAAATCACTCAAATAATTTGTCACCTAGGTCAACTCAGGTACTGATTGAGTTGGCTAGAAAATATCTATGCCAATCGAAAGCCAACCCCTTGAAATAGTATGCTTGTAGCTTTAAGGCTACATTATTCATGTTGATGTAGTGAATAGTGCACAAATTTAGTACATCTTAGAGGTGTTTAACTATTATCTTGAAATATTCTCTCAAAAACATGGGGAGTGCCTTCAAAGTTTTTACAAGGATAGGGTCCCATATGGCTGGTAGTGTCATAAGAATAAGTGAGCTATCACTATCCCATGACACAAAGTTCCTCTATGGACCTAGGTACACCATTTTCTATTTTTATTGTTGTATAGTGTTAGACCTTAAGGCTCTTTAGTAAATAGGGTATCCCAAAGGTGGTGTTAGTAGATTTGGACTATCCATAATCTATGACCTCATTATGGGCCTATGGCTCATAAACTCATGTTTCTAGTCAACCAAACTAGTATATTATCCCACTACGCATGCCAAAAAATATTAACTATTAATGATTAAAACTTTTGTTCCATGTTAAACATCCATCTATGCAAAGCTTCATAAATGTGGGATTGAATACAGTCTATAAAGCAACCTCTAGGATTTGAGAAGATGGCTCTTCATTCAATTTTGGGGGTAAAAAGTGATAGAAGAAAGGGAAATAGATAGCATGGAAAATAAATCTAATCTAAGGTGATGTGCTGAGAGATTTATAACATTAACCTATAATTTTATAAAACATATTAGATCCTCAAACATGACAAACCATAAAGGAGCATAAATCATGAACTACAATCTATTATGCAATCAAAGACCAAAAATATAGAAGAAAAATAAGAGAAATAACAAACAAAGATAATTGTCCACTATAAATAACATAGAACATCACATCCTCTTCATTGGAGATGGAGAATAGAATATAGAATGTGGTAAATGACACTTACAAAGCATCCAAATACATCCATGAGTTGCACCTGCTAAGGTTGCAAGATAGAAAAATGATAACTACTAATATATCTAGTCTATTACAATGGATACTCAAAAAAATAAAGAGATCCAACAAAATGATAATATCCACCTTCAAAAATAATGAGCCCAAAATAAATAAGTGAGGTGTTTATTTGAGGAAAGTGACACCTAAAGATCTTAGCACTCATTCCCATGATGATGCCATTATAATTGATAAATGGCCTTGAGATCATGAGTGTAGTTAGCCTCTAGACCTCAGATATGGTGTATCTACATTGTTATATTATGGCCACTACACTTAGGAGAAGTGAGGTGGTATCACATGTACACTATTGGAGCCATCCCACCTATACTATGTTCAATGGCCTTAGTCTCCCCTCAAAATAAATAGATTACAATTTGAGCTAGAACTAAAGTGTTTCAAAATATTTGCTCAAAATGAGGGACCCACACTCTCATTCGATGGTGCTTCTTTAATTCTTAGTAAACCAACATTATCCCTAGGTAAGCACAGGGATGACATGCATCGAGCTAGACCTTTTCCAAGGGGTCTAGGGACTTCTTTGGAAATATTGAGTATGGGGATACCATGTATCATTAAAATGATCCACCAGAGTGAGATGAAAGTATCCTTGATTTGGATGAGCATCGATTTTCCATGTGGAAGAAGTAGATGGAGGTTAGTACTTAGGCAAAATTTAAAAAGGGGATCTTGAAGAAGGAGGGGGCTGAAAGGAGAGCCACTGAAAGGTGCCAAGGAATTGCTAGCTTTTGAGTGAGCTCAAAGCAAGAAGTGAACTACCCCAAAAATAATAATCATGGATTTTTGATCCATAGTATAATATAGCTCCAAAAGGTGAGATGAAAAAAACCCAAAATATTCATGGTGGGCAAAGATTTTTTTTTTAATACACACTTATATAAGTGGAAATAATGGTTCCAAAAGTGGCAAGGTGAGTTATGGATCTTGAAAAAAAATAGTTCTAGAAAACTATTAAGGCCCATAAATGGCACATCTTACTTCCTATATTAATTTAAACCCCTTTATATTCTAATGTTTCATAAACTGGTCATATCCTTTTATCCATGTTTTATTCATAGTTGCATTATATATATATATATATATATATATATATATATATATATATATATATATATATGATCATGTATCATTGTATATATGATAATGTAACATTATACATATGATTATTCATGTTTTTATTATTCCCACCTTGATATTGAGAAAGATTAGGAAGGATGACTACATTCTTTGCTTTAGATTTCCTTTGTATAGTGTGGTTAACACCATAATGTATGATCATTCATCAATCATGGGGAATGACCATTTATACATGATGCTCCATGAGTGTACTATTATTAACAAGGGCATAAACACATAAACATAAAGTACTATCATAATAAAATATAACCCTATCATGTATTGGAAAATATGTTAGAAATATATGATATACCATTGAATATAAGCATTTGAACATAAATGAACATTTGTACACAACTAAAATCATGATACACAATAATACACATAATATAGGAATATGTCATGTAGATATACACATTATATAACATGCCATAATTTGACCACATTAAGGAATATTATTATCCATAAAATAATATAATATAGTATAACATAGAGATAATTTTTTTATAATTATATTAATAACTATATTGTGATATAACACTAAGCAAAACCCTAAGAAGGAACAAATGAAAAATAAATTAAGGCTAAAAAAAGATAACAAGATATAAAAAAAGTAAAACAAATAAAAAACAACGAAAAAAAATGATGTCTTTAGAATAGTCCATAACACATCAATGGTTTATGAAAATTCCCTAGGGTTTGATTAATATGAAAGGACAAAAAACTAGGGTTTGAAGATAACACTTAATTCCTAAGGTTAATGATGTCAAACAAATAGAGGAATCACAATAAAAATAATATTTATAACAAATAATAACATGTATAATCCTAAGGGGTGTAACAGAGCATGGAATTTCAAAAATATAATATGGGAAAAATGGGGTTGCATTAAAATAATAATCTACCCTTACACAATGCAACTAGGTCTAATTATATTTACTTACATAAAAAAACAACATTAGATGTAATTGTAATCAATTAAGTCTTAGAATATAAATAAAATGTAGTATGGAGATTTTAGAATAATATCTATTTTTTCACATATCTAGGGATATCCTACATAAATAATTAGTATAATATATGTCTAAAAGATGAGATGAAAAAAACCCAAAACATTCATGGTGAGCAAAGAAAGTTTTTTGTAGTGCACACTTATAGAAGTGGAAAGAGTGGTTCCAAAAGTGGCAAGGTCAGTTTTGGATCTTTAAAAAAATAGTTCTATAAAACTTTTGAGGCCTATAAATGGCACTCATCTTACTTTGTATTTTACTTTAAACCTCTTTCTATTATAATGTTTCATAAACTAACCATAGCCTTTTATCCATGTTTTGTTCACACCAAGGGATTTGAAAGGATCCCATAAAGCTATACAACAATAAAAAATATAAAATAATAAATCTCTAGACTAAAACAAAATATGCTATATATGTTCATTTTTATGGTTTAAATCTTATGTTTTCTCAATAAAATATTAAAATGTATGGATTTGATTAATTTCATATAACTAATGATGAAGAGGGATTAAAATTATTTATAACCCTTCTTGTAATGTGTTTCATACTTGTATCTATAATGGAGAATATGCATGTAGCCACATGTTGGCTATAACTCACTTCACTATGCAACCCTTCAAAAATTGTGTTACATTTATTTAGGTTTTATAGGCAAGGTCACCCATTCTTCCTCCTTTAGATGGGTCTTCTTATTAAGAGCCTCAAAGTCTCTATTTAAATATATTTTCTCCTTGATGGAGATGTTCCCCAAGCATTTGACAACTACCAACATTTTTAACTCTAGCTAGGTGAGTGGGTGTAAAATTTTCTCCACTTGGAAGACATAAGGCACTTGATTGAGAGCCATGAAAATGATCTGGTAAATCTAGTTTTATTCTATAAATGCCTTCATTTGGTCTTATGAAAGGATGTTATTAGCTACCAAGAAAGGGGAGGGGAGTCCCAACTATATTAATTTCTTGATGTGTCCCCACCTTTCTTAGAGTACCTATTACAAGGCATTAAGGAATACCTTACATTTATATGTTGCCTTGTTGTATCTATGAAATTTATTGACCTTGGTCATTGCCTACCTCTAATCAACCACCCCTACCACTTGTATATTTTTAGGAGAAGCATTGTAGAGATTTTGAACAAAGCTCTATAAGTTTCAAACCTTGGGGGAGATGAAGGTGATCAGTTAAACAATATATGTGCTCACCTGAGAGGCCAGCTTCTATGCATCTATGATGAAAGTTAGTGTTGTCTTCAAGTTTGTCACCATGACCTTGATCCTTTCCCAATAGGATTCATATAGTTTTTGGACTATGGGAAAGATTTTTATGGCCTATGGGTAAGTAGCAACATATTTCTTTAGCTTCTCAATTGCCTAGTTCTTGATCAAAGAGTATTTTTGTGCATTATGTTGTAATTATTGGTATGACTAATTTGAATCAGAGAGATTTTGGTGAGTCTCAACTAGTTATATTTACTTCTTCTACAACTTGGTTTCAACATCTATTGATAGGTTGGATTCTTCAAAGAATCTTTTGTTTAGGATACTACCCTAGAGGTCATCTCTTACCTTGTTGAGGTTGGAATCCTTGGCTTTAGCCTTGGCATTAAGGTGATTTCATGTAGCCTTCACATTTTTAAGCTCTAGCTTGGTCTTTTCTAACTATCAAGCCCCCTTGATATAGTCCATACTCATGGAATTTTATGTTTCCTTGATGAGTTCAACCCTATTAGTGGGTCTAGCCTGATCGAAGTTGAGGATGATAACTTAAATGATGTAGTCCCTTGACTACAATTATTCTTGGGGCTTTACTACTTTTGGGGTCAGATGAACAATCACAAAGGATTGTTGTGTAGGGTCATAAAATGATTGCATGTGAGTTTGGGCATTGGCCTTTTCTTGCTTCCCCCTTTTTCCTTCCATTCAAGATTCTTGGGTTTTCCTTACTATGTTTACCTACTATTAGTACTAATTTGGTGCTTGAATGATTTCCAATGTAAAGGGGATTCCCTATAATAACACAAATGCAATAGTTATTTTCTATTTTGAAATAGCAGACCCTATTCTTGTAGAAGTTAGTGAATGAATGGTGAGGGTTGAAGGGGAGAAAGATGGGATCCCATGGTTTAGGGTGAATGGTGAATTCATTATGAGGTAGGATGAGGAGGATGTAGGTAGGGGGTGAGGAAAGACATGTAAAAATAGATAGGTATTGTGAAAGAAAAAGGGGTGATCTTAGTAGTAGGTTGGTTGGATTAGGAGAAGGTCAGATCCAAGGTAGTATTGGGTTGAGTAGTGGAGATTGCTTCAACCTATAATAGGACTATGAGGGAAGATGAAGAGGTGATGAGAGGAACTGAGTGCTTATCTTGATAGTATATGATGTTGTAACCTACGTTATAAATGTGAAAGGAGATGGGGAAGTGGAAAAGGAAGTAGAGGTAGAAATAAGGGGATCTATAAAGTGGATCTTCTTCTAGGGGGAGATGGAGGGATAGAAGTGGGTACCTCAATCTACTTGAGCTAGGATGACCTATTTGTGAGCTTCCTAGAGGGATATTGTTATTTTTGTAAGGCCATATGATACAGGAATAGGAGTGGTGGCCATGTTGAAAGCCTCTGGGTTGCCACCCCTACTGTAGCTACTTCTTTCTCTAGAGGTGCATCTTGTGCCTCTTTTTTAAGATTATCTTATTTATCACCATCATCATCATCATCATCATCATCATCATCATCATCATCATCATCATCATCATCATCATCATCATCATCATCATCATCATCATCATCATCATCATCATCATCATCATCATCATCTCTTATCTTAATTTTAGGAGTGGATTCCTCTTTATATCTTCCTTATTCTAGGTAGAACTCATCCCATAGCTTTGTGAAGGTCTCATCCTGATCTTCATCATCAAAACCAACATAAGGCTTTTTGATTTCATACCTATATTTCAGGAAGGTAGCCATTTTTTCTTTTTTCTAGTTCAATTGGTTGAGTTGATTCTTCATCCCCTTTGATAACTTCTTAGTTAGGTCATATGCTTAGACATTGACATGGAAAGACTCCCATGGTAAAATGGCATCTTGCAAGATCTAAACTAGGTCCACAATTCTAGGGAATGTCCTCCATGGGTGACATCATCTGCTCTAGGTAAGGTCATGCTTGATGCCTAGGAGTGTTGGTAGTCTTCAAGTTGGCTATGTATCTAGCCAGATAATAGTCCCATATATCACTTATTAAGTTTATGCTATGATTTAAAAGCTTGGATGTTAGTAGGCATCCCTAGTGCCTTTTTAACACTGTGATCTTATCTCTTATAGAAAGGACATCATATACACCTTTATTTTTGTTACCCACCCATAGATGGAGTCTATTACATTGAATTGGTGAGCCAAATCTAGGGACAAGGTTCTATTATTTATCATGTGGTGGAGTCAAAAGGGATCTCTTTGAAATTTATGCACTTAGATTAATTAAAAGTGGGCTCCTTAAAACTAGTTGGCTAGGACTCTGCTACTTGTAAGCCAAGCTTGTTACCAATCTATCATCTTGGAGGTGATATCCTAATGACTGAGGTCCATGGGAACTAGATCCATAAACAACTCTAAGAACTAATAGTATTCTTCAATTATTTATAGAATATGAGTTCATATGGTGATTAAGGCAACTAAATTAGGGAAGACTTATATGTCAAAAGTGTTGAGTTGGAGGTACCTAGAGAAGAACTAGGAGTACTGGTATAGAATGAGGTGCATGAGGAAGGATGAGTACTAGAAGGTACCCCTTATTGATAAATTATCTAGTTCATCCATCATGGTGGAAACAATGGCTTCATAAAAGTCCATCTTGAACTCCTATCCCTTCTCCACTATAGTCATGAAGTAGAGGACTCCCAACTAAAAGTCATCGACACTATCATCAGTATCCATACCAAGGATGAAGGCTAACATGGAAATGGTGTCATTCAAATGTTATGTGGGGAAATTTTATAGGGACAAAGGTAGAGGAGGCATCTCCATGACCTCATTTTTTAGGAGAGACCTAAGAAAGTGAGCCTTTTCTTGGACCTAGGAATCCTAGATGCTCTAAAGGATCTCAATGTTATAGATAGTGACCTTAAAATTATATTAGAGTTGGAGCATCTCTCTAATGTTATATAAATTGATTATCACCCTTAAATGGGTATATCTAGTGATAACTCTAGTATTGTCATCATATCTCTTTGCATAAAGAGTGATGATTTCTATACATGGGTACACATAGGGCACCATGTATTGTACCATCATACACTCCCAAATTTTACATCCAAAAAAGTTTTATTATTTCCTACTAACTCTATTGATCATTTAGGTGTGGGTACCCTCTCTTAAATTATTGGGATTTTGGGCCAAATTTAGATCAAATAATTCATCTACAAATTTGATCACCAATGTATGGTCCTTATAGGGTCCTTTGGTCACCTTCTTAGTGTTTGGCACCTTCTCTTTTTCTTGATCATGGGATGAAGCATAGGCTTTGCTCATATCATATTTTTTTGGAGGGTCTCCCCCTCTATTAAAAGTGTAGGTTCTCTATTTTAAAGGATTCTTAGCACTTTTAAATGAATATGTAGAATTTTCCATAGCTGATAAATTTGTTCCAAATTCACTTATGTTTTTGTTGAAAGTCTATATTTATGTTTTTCTACTTCACTACTTACAATTATAATCTTGAATCTCCTCTATTTTTCTCAATTTCTCATGCTTTAAAATCTCAAGGTGTAAATTTTTGGCTTGAGTGAGGTGGGGGAATTTATACACTAATGCTAGTAGGCATGCTCATCATGGAAAATTTACAAACTAATATCCTCATAAATGATAGGGGTAACACACACACACACACACACACACACACACACACACACACACACACACACACACACACACACACACACACACACACACACACACACACACACACACACACACACAATAGTAGATCCAATTATAAGAGTTTTATGATGTTTGTAAATGGGAATTATGCATAGTGGAACATCTAACATTAATGGCAAGTGTGGCAGATAGATAACCATATTTTAAAGAATGTTTTTAAAGATTTTATGAGATTAGGGAGAGGATGTGTGATGGTTCATACAACCACTTGTGGTAGTGGCACTTATTTCAAATGGAAATAATTAAGGGAATGAAAACAAAGTGAGGGAAATAACACCAAGTAAAAGGAAAGGCATAATAGAAAAAGGGAAACTAACTACTTATGTATAAGGGGTAAATGGGTCAATTAGTTAAAATGATTCAAGTTTATCCCATTGATGGGAATCTCTAATGTGTTCCCTTATTGATCTTCTAATTCAAAATCATTTCCCCACTTATCATTGATGATGTGAAAATGTCCTTTTTAAATAGAATAAAACTTAACATGTTGTCTTGGATTTGCAACTTCTTGATCATATTTGAGAACTAAATCTCCTAATTTAAATCTTGGGTTGATGAATTTCTATCAAACCATCACTTAACCTCTTATTGTCAGATGAGCTTCACATCACTTACATGTTCTCTTACCTCTTGGAATATGAGTAATTTATTAATTTGGACCTCCATTTATCTATTTTATTCAATTTCAATAGCCTTCAAGAGCTGCCATGTGGGGATTTTTGATCATAATTTATTCTTGTATATAAGTTCATATGGGGAAGTTCTTAGAATATATTTGGGGTGATTTGATCCTCCCATAAGCTCATATTTACATGTAAGTTCCACTCATTCTTCTTATCATCACATTTCCTTTTGATTAGCCTGATCAAATTTTTATTATTAGACTCGACTAACCCATTTGCTTATGGTTAGTAATTAGATGAATCATTTATGAATATGCCATTTCAGAGTGTGAATTAAATAATTTTAGACCCAAATAAGGCCTTCACATTGTTGTGAATTATTATTTTGGGTGGGCCAAACCTTGCTACAAGATCTTCTAAGAAGCCAAAGATCACATTCTCAGTCACTTCCCTCAATAGGACTACTTCGATCTAACTGATGAAGTAGTCGATGGTCATTAGTTCCCATTTGTGATCAGTGCTAAAGATCAAGTTAATCACCCAGATGAATTCTAGACCCCACTATGTGAAGGGTTCATCAATAAAAATTAATTTTAGAGGTATGACATGAATTTTTATTCTTTCCTATAAAGAATTGGCATTTTTGGCACTTCTTAACTGCCTAGTGAAAGTCCAAAAACATGGTTGACTAGTAATACCCTACATGCATGATTTTTTACATGATGGTTTAAGTGGAGAAGTGGTAATCTAGGGGAATGAAGTGCATATCTTGGAGAATATTTTTTTCTTGGGTCTTATCAACATCATCAAAATTCCTCTTTAACAAGACCCTTTAGACTAGCATGTAGCTATACCCCTGTAACCTATAAAAACATTATTTATGCATAGGGAGCCCATTAGGATACCATCTAATCTATATAAATTAGACCTTGTTGATCACACAAGACCTATTGGTTTTGAATTGGTTTACTATGGCTACTTCTAGAATGTTTTGATCTAATTCTAGGACATTTATGCATTGACCTAAATACTCACAGATTCTTCTCCCTTTGATTACCTTTGTTAGCTTGACCTCTACATCATATTCTAGGATCTTGGTGATATAATTATCCCTTTTCTCTATAATATCTCCTTATATGATGTACTAATGAATGCTAGAGTGTACTATGTACACCATTATTCTACTACCTACCATAAGGTTCCTAAATTTCTTAAGGAACTATATGATGGCAAAGGCTTATATCTCCACAAAGTTGTATTTGTCTTCATACCCACATTATTTTCTAGAGTAGAATCTGATTGGGTGTTCATTCCTTCCCTCTTCTTCCTTTTAAGTTAGCATAGTTGTATGGTTGTGATCACTCCCATATATGTACATAATTAAATCCTTGGAAAATTTGAGGTTAACAAGTATGATCATGATAGATATCATGCCTTTGATTTCTTGAAATGTTTCTCTTCCCTTGAGTGTCTATTTGAAGGCCTAATATTTTTTTATAATTAAGGTGATTGGTCTAATCAATATTATAAAATTAGATATAATCCTATTGATGAAAATAATCTTCCTAAGGAAAGACTAGACCCCTTTCTTGTTAAAAAAAAACTAGGTCCTTAATGGCTTTTATGCTCTTTGGTTCAATAGAGATTACATCCTTGGATACCATGTATCTGAATGGATTTCTCTAAAGAAATCTGAAGACACATATTTTAGGGTTTAGAGAGACCCCAAATTCTTGGCATCTTTAGAAGACCTTATCTAGATGGTTGAAGTGATCCTCCTTCTTAGAAAACATAGTGAGGTCATCTAGGTAGATGAGGATGATCTCATTAATTATCCCATTGAAGGCTACATCTATCACTCATTAGAATGTTGCACAAGAATTAGAAAATCCAAAAGGCATATTAGTACATGCAAAGGTTCCCATTTTATGGTGAAGGTGGTCTTGTGTTTGTCTTCTTAATTAACTCTTACCTAGTTATACCCAGAGAATCCATCTAGTACGGAAAATATCTCTTCACCTACCACCATTTAGAGGATCTACTCCATAGAGGGAAGGGGGTAATGATCATTTAGGGATGCCTTATTTAGATCCTTAAATTCCACACACAACCATATTTCTCCACTCTTCTTTTGCATAGAAACTAGATTGGATACCCAATTCAAATGCTCAATTGTGTATATGATATTTGAGTCAATTATTTTCCTTAACTCTTGGTCCATGAGGGATTCAATCTTTGGGTTTACTAGCCTTTGTTTCTACTAGTCTAGGTTGGCCCCTTCCACCAAATATATGGTGTGTTGAATAACTCTGTGGTCATATCCCTTCAGGTCATCATAGTCCATGTGATAAATCCTTCATAATTGTCACAAAAAGAGATTAGCCACTTTTTGTTCTTTTGAGGAACCTCTTTTTCAACCTTTAAATTTATTTTATTCTTGACATTGAGCTCACAGTAATCACTCTTATCTATAATAAACTTGCATATTTCATTCTTTGAATTGTCAGATTCAAAGAGATATTCCAAGGTGATGAGGCCCTTTAGAATATTGTTGGTTTTCAACTATATGATTTAGTCTCCATAGGCCTCTTCAATATTTAGTTGTATTTATTCTATTAACTCACATGATTACTGGAGGAACATTGCAATTTGAGCATCAATTTTGTATATTTACAAGTTTTGGTCATTATCTAGGATAATGGGCCTAACGACTACCCACACCACTTTTTCATTGGTGAACAAGTCTATTACTGGGTCAAACTAGGAGCCTATTATTGGCATCTAGTTAGCCTCCACATTTTCAATTATTGGGATGATGTAAATGTTGAAGGATTCAAAAGATTGAATTAGATCCCATATGCAATGGTGGTAAGATCTCATATTCATGTTTTTTATATCCATTACCCCTCTTACATAACTTACCACTAATTTGGAATCACCAAATAACTTAAGTTATTTGATGCTCATTACAAATAACCACCTTGCTTATTACAAATCACCACCTTGCTTATTACAAATAACTTAAGTTAATTGGATAGGAAAACTAAAATTACAAAGCTCAAAGGATTTATTATTTAGAAGGAGATGTTAGATAGATTCTAGCTCTGGATCCAATCTTTCACTTTGCAACATCAAAATGCAGAGTCTAGAGTTTGGACTCATCCTTATGCCTTTCATTCTAATTTGCTTCATCCTTTAAAACTTGTGGAATGGCTTGGTCCTCATCATGGATCATGTAGGTTTTTAGGCCCATGGTGTTAATGTTTTTGAATGGGTTATTTTTAATAAACTCATTAAAAAGGGCCTCCTCTTTATGAATTCTATTGTCCACAACCTTTTCTTCTTCAAGCATCCCTATATAGTGTGTCTCCTTCTTTGATAAGGAGGTGTGTGTTGCTTTAAAGTTTACCATAATTTCATTTTATATGTGTTGTAGGTGAAGAGGTTTAGATAACGTATTCAACTTTGAACCATACTTGGTCCTTATAATCAAATGAATCTAGTCTAATAATAGGTACCTACCAATTTAAATAGTGAAATCCCTTGATAAACATAATCTAAAAATAAGCAAGATGTCTATCACTATAATGTCTTCTAGTATAGTTGTGCTAGGATAAGAATATAATGTGAGGGGGAGAGCTCAAATTATCCTTGGGGTTTGAACCTTTTTCCCATCTAACTACATCATAACTTTCTTCAAGGGTTCATACTTCAATTTTAGTGCATTGGCTATTATTTTGGGCATGACTATTGTACTCATGCCTAAATCTATCATGAAATTATGAAACACTTTTTTCCCCACAATCAAAATTAAATAAAATGGGGTAGGTTTTATTTTGATTACCCCTTCCTTTGTATTGATGAATGTAAAGGGTATCTAGGGTTGTACATCTATGCTAGATTATTTGCCCTTTATCTTTGTAAGCTCTACAGTTGATTTCCCTTGCATGACCCCTTCTTTTTCTTCCATGGCTTATTTAAAAAAATATTTTTATTCAAGGATGGATAGGATGTCCCAAAGAGAAACATTAGCTAGAACCTTCTTCATCTACTCGACCAAATTATATGACTTCAAAGGTGGGACCTTGAGGTCTTTTACTTTGTTCTACATTATATCACCCTATCTTGGATAGGTTAGGGTTAGAAGTTAAGGTGTTAGGACCTTCTCATTAGTCACTTTGGGCCTTGCAGTAGCTTCAAGGATTTTAGATAATCTCTTCTTTGAGTGAGTGTAGTAGTTTAATTACACTTGTGGGACTCTATATATAAGGACTTAATTCACATAGACTACATATTCTCCCTCTACCTATGAGAACAACATATGTTTTGGGGTTATTTCTTATTCTTGCTCTAAGGACATCCCTTGCATTTACACCATCAAAACTACATCTATAATCCATAGGGATTTATATGCATAGGCCAAGTCTATTACATTCCCTTTTCACCATTTCTCAACAACATTCTATTGTAAGTTTTCCATTGGACAATTTTGGGGACCAAGGGCATCATTACAAGGAAATCACCATGAGTTATAATAATCAACCAAGTTATTATGACTAGCCACTAGCTCTCTATTTATATTTGGTGACACTATGTGTAGAGGAGGTAAGACCACAACCATTTGATTTATATATTGTGCCCATTGATTTGACACCTAATGATTTAGAGGTTAGTGGTTTGGTGCTAGATCGTTTGGCCTTTGTCCCTCTTGGTATTAATTTTGATAGTAAGGTGGTCTCTTTTCTTGGTAGTTATTGCAAGAAGGCATCAGAGACATATCCTACTACCTTTTGAGATTGTTTATCTCATTAGATAAATTTATAAGAATAATTTTCATATCATTAATCTCTGTCACTAGAAAAGATGTAGTAGATGTGTTCTCCTAAGTGGGTGGGTACACAACATAAAAGGAGGTGGGGATCTTGAAGTGCTTAAGACCTCTTATTGGGGAGTTATGGACATCTTAGGGAACACTAACATTAGTGGTTGAGGGGGAAGCATTCTTATATCAATTAGGCTATTCTCAAACCTTACCATGATGTCATATGTGTCTAGTAGTGTCTAGCCTCTAAGTGACTAGATCATGATGGAAATATCTAAATTGAGGGATTTGTGATAAAAAATAATGGGCATGCTTTTGGGTGGTCAAGTTGCCAATAGGATCCTTTGGTAGGTTTTTTAAAACTTGGTGTTAAAATCAACCATGGCTTCTTGTGAGGCCCTGTTGATGTTTATTATCTACTTTAAGAAGGATGACTGATATGTCTTCTCATTGAATCACTCAAAGATTTTTTCACCTAGGTCATCCTAAGTTTTTATTGAGTTGGATAGTAAAGATCAATAACAATAAAGAGCCAACCCATTAAAAGAGTATGATAGTAGCTTTAAGGCTACATTATGCATGTTGATGTAATGAACAGTGCACACATTTACCATATCTTATAGATGTTTAGCTATTATCTTGAAATATTCTCTAAAAAACTTGGGGAGTGCCTTCAAAGTTTTTACAAGGTTAGGGTCCCATATGGTTGGTAGTTTCATAGGAATAGGTAAGATATCACTATCCCATGACACAAAGTTCCTCTATGGACCTAGGTACACCATTTTATATTCTTATTTTTGTATAGTGTTAGACCTTGAGGCTATTTGGTGAATACGAGATCCCAAAGGTAGTGCTAGTAGATTTGGATTATCCATAATTTGTGACCTCATTATGTGCCTATGGCTCATAAACTCATGTTTCTAGTCAACCAAACTAGTAGATTATCCCACTAGGCATGCCAAAAAAGATTAACTATTAATGTCTAAAACTTTTTATCCATGTTGAACATCCATCTATGGGAAGCTTCATAAATTTGGGACTAAATACAGTCTATAAAGTAACATCTAGGATTTTAGAAGATGGTTCTTAATTAAATTTTAAGGGTGAAAAGGAATAGAAGAAAGGGAAATAAATAACATGGAAAATAAATCTAATTTAAGGTGATGTGTTGAGAGATTTAAAACGTTAATCTATAATTTTATAAAACATAGTAGATCCTCAAACATGACAGACCATAGAGGAGCATCAATCATGAACTATAGTCTATTATGCAATCAAAGACCAAAAATATAGAAGTAAAAGAAGAGAAAAAATAGACAAAGATAATTTTCCACTACAAATAACATAGAACATCACATCCTCTTAATTAGAGATGGAGAATAAAAGATAAAAGGTGGTAAAGGCCACATTAAAAACATCCATGAGTTGCACCTGTTAAGGTTGTAAGATATAAAAATTCTAACTACTAATATATATAGTCTATTACAATGGCTACTCATAAAAATAAAGAGATCTAACAAAATTATAACAGCCACCTTCAAAAAGAATGAGCCTAAAATAAATAAGCAAGGTGGTTACCTAAGGAAAGTGACACCTAGAGATTCTAGCACTTGTTCTCATGATGATTCCATTATAATTGATAAATGGTCTTGAGATTATGAGTTTAGTTATCATCTAGATCTTGGGTCTGGTGTATCTACATTATTCTATTATGGCCACTACACTTAGGAGAAGTGAGGTGGTATCATATGTATACTATTGGAGCTATCCCACCTATACTATGTTTAATGGCCTTAGTCCCCCATCAAAATCAATATATTAAACTTTAAGCTAGGGTTAAAGTGTTTCAAAATAATTGCTCAAAATGAGGGACCCACACTCTCATTCAATGGTGCTTATTTAATTCCTAGTAAACTAACATTGTCCCCAGGTAAGCATAGGGATGACATACATCAAGCTAGAACTTTTCCAAGATGTCTAGGGACTTCTTTGGCAAGATTGAGCATGGGGATACCATGTGTCAAGAACTGTTCCACCGAAGTGAGATAAAAGTCTCCTCAAGCTGGATGAGCATCGGGTTTCCATGTGGAAGAAGAAAATTGAGGTTGGCACTTAGGCAAAATTTAAAAAGGGGATCTTTAAAAAGGATGGGGCTAAAAGGAGAGCCATTTAAAGGTGCCAAGGAATTGCTAGCTTTTGAGTGAGCTCAAAGCAAGAAATGAACTACCCCAAAAATAATAATAATGGATTTATGATCCATAGTATAATATAGCTCATACCCAAAATATTCATGGTTGGTAAATAATTATTTTATAATACAAGGTTCTAGAAGTGGAAAGAATGGTTCCAAAAGTGGCAAGGTGACTTATGGATCTTGAAAAAAAATAGTTCTAGAAAACTATTAAGGCCCATAAATTTCACTCATCTTCTTGTATTACTTTAAACCCCTTTCTATTCTAATGTCTCATAAACTAGTTGCAGCCTTTTATCCATGTTTTATTCATAGTAGCATTATATATATATATATATATATATATATATATATATATATATATATATATATATACATATATATATATATATGTATATATGTATATATATATACATATCTATATATGTATATATATATATATACATATATATATATATGTATATATATATATATATACATATATACATATATATATATGTGTATATATGTATACACACACACACACACACACACACACACACGTGTGTGTGTGTGTGTGTGTGTGTGTGTGTGTGTGTGTGTGTGTGTGTGTGTGTGTGTGTGTGTGTGTGTGTGTGTGTGTGTGTGTGTGTGTGTGTGTGTGTGTGTGTGTGTGTGTGTGTGTGTGTGTCTGTGTGTGCGTGTGTGTGTGTGTGTGTATATATATATATATGATCATGTAGCATTATATATATGATAATGTAACATTATACATATGATCATTCATATTTATATTATTTCCACCTTGAGATTGAGAAAGATTAGGAAGGATGACTACTTTATTTGCTTCATATTTCCTTTACATACTATGGTTAACACCATAATGTATAATCATTCATCAATCATGGGGAATGACCATTTATACATGATGCTCCATGAGTGTACTATTATTAACAAGGGAAGAAACACATAAACATAAAGTAATATCATAATAAAATATAGCCCTATCATGTGTTGGAAAATATGTTAGAAATATATGATATAACATTGAATATAAACATTTGAACATAAATGAACATTTGTACACAACTAATATCATGATACACAATAATATACATAATATAGGAATATTTCATGTAGATATACACATTGTATAACATGCCATAATTTGACCACATTAAGGAATATTATTATCCATAAAATAATATAATATAACATAAAGATAAAAAAATTTATAATTATATGAATAACTATATTGAGATATAACACTAAGCAAAACCCTAAGAAGGAACAAATGAAAAAGAAATTAAGGCTAAAAAAAGATAACAAGATATAAAAAAACTAAAAAAAATGAAAAAAAAATGGAAAAAAATGATATGTCTTTAGAATAGTCCACAACACATCAAGGGTTTATGAAAATTCCTTAGGGTTTGATTAATATGAAAGGATAACAAAATAGGGTTTGAAGATAACACTTAATGCCTAAGGCTAATGAAGCCAAACAAATTGAGGAATCGCTATAAAAATAATATTAACATCAAATAGTATAATATATAATCCTAAGGGGTGTAGCAGAGCATGTATTTGCAAAAATATAATATGGGAAAAGTGGGGTTGCATTAAAATAATAATAATCTACCCGTACACAATGCAACTAGGTCTAATTAGATTTACTTACATAAAAAAACAAAATTAGACTTATTGTAATCAATTAAGTCTTAGAATAGAAATAAAATGTAGTAAGGGGGTTTTAGAATAATATCTATTTTTTCACATATCTAGGGATAGCCAACATAAACAATTAGTATAATATAGGTCCAAAAGATGAGATGAAAAAAACCTAAAACATTCATGGTGAATAAAGAAAGGTTTTTGTAGTGCACACTTATAGAAGTAGAAAGAATGGTTCCAAAAATGACAAGGTCAGTTCTAGATCTTGAAAAAAATAGTTCTAGAAAAATTTTGAGGCCTATAAATGGCACTCATCTTACTTCCTATTTTACTTTAAACCTCTTTCTATTCAAATGTTTCATAAACTAACCATAGCCTTTTATCCATTTTTTGTTCACACCAAGGGATTTGAAAGGATCCCTAAAAACTATACACCAATCAAAAATATAAAATAATAAATCTTCAAACTAAAACAAAATATGCTATATATATTCATTTTTATGGTTTAAAGCTTATATTTTCTCAATAAAATATTAAAATTTATGGTTTTGATTAATTTCATATAACTAATGATGAAGAGGGATGAAAATTATTTATAACCCTTCTTGTAAGGTGTTTTATACTTGTAGCTACTATGGAGAAGATGCATGTAGCCACATGTTGGCTATACCTCACTTCACTATGCATTCATTACTAACCCATAGCCACTATATATTCCAACATGTAACCATTACCTATTATAGTGTGTACCCATAATTTTATATGT
Source organism: Torreya grandis (assembly GCA_037957365.1). Lineage (NCBI taxonomy): Eukaryota > Viridiplantae > Streptophyta > Pinopsida > Cupressales > Taxaceae > Torreya > Torreya grandis. The sequence goes on along the minus strand of JARHVA010004724.1, from coordinate 50,559 downwards.
CCTTTCATTAGTTAAATGTGGTTAAGGAAACTATTACCAATTATCATTATACATGGATAAAGTGGATTAAATAATATTTGGCTACACAGAAATGAATGAAAAATGTTGTTTAGAATTGGGAGATTATTCCAAATTTTTTGATGGCATATCATTTATTTTATTAGGCCATGACTTGCATAATAAATCTCTTAAGTCAATTCTAACTATTTTTCTAGTTATGGTTTATCATTGGTATTTATTCTATTCTAAGTATTTATAGAGATTTGTTTTTGTAACCATTTAGATTATAGAATAGATAAAATAATATATGCCTTCATTATTTAATTAAAGAGTTTCAATCTATAGGTATTTCAATTCAACTAGGTATATAATTTGTGATACATATTAGAGCTCAATTGTAATTAATGTTTGTAACCATTTTGTAGTAATTATTCTATTGATATGACTTTAAATAATTGAAATTTATTTTTTGTAAATAATTTTATTACAAACACAATATTAAATCTTCAACCCAACTGATAAATGGCCCACTCATGAGGATTTTTTATTCATACTCCTATTTTTTAGATTATATTTATTTTTGTGTGTGCATTTATATTTTTTGCAATTTTGTTTATGGATTAGTATTTATTTACTAGTTAATTACTATGTGATTATTTATTCCTTAATTAGTTACAATGTCTGTCTTCATTTCATATTTAGTTTTTACATGGATACTTTATGTTTTCTTAGTTACCTTTGAGCACAAGTAACTAATTATTTATATTCATGCATTTTCAATTAACAAATTATCTGACAAGTTGGAAAATATAGATTAGCATTTATTTTTTAGAAATTCATTTTTTATAGTGTTTTTCTTTTTTTATCAAGTATTATTTCCTTTCAACAAGAGTGTATTTATTTTGTTGCAAGTGTGGGTTGTTTTTAGCTTTCATTTCGTTCCCTATATTCAACATTAGATTAGTAGTTATATACTAAAGTGATCAAGCCTAGTTCCACATATATAATGCAAACCCCTTACCAAAATATAAATACTTAGATTTGACATTGAAATGTATCCACCTATTAAAATAGTGAAAAATTGAAATCTGATTTCACAATTTTGTTCATCTACTTTAGGGATTTGAAAACCTTTCTCACTTTTTATAAACTCTACACAAATATCTAGTAAAGTTATCTTGTTATCCACAACCATAAAAACCCACCACAAATTAATTGAAATGGGGGAATGTGTTATACCTCCATTACTGTTAAGTCCCTAGTAATAAAATTTGGAAAAAAATACCCATTACACTTGAAAAATCAATTCATGGACGCAAACCTTATTCCTAAATGAATTTTCATGCTAACATAAAGGTGGTAAAATAAGATAAAAGTATTGACATCTTGATTTAAATATGATCTTAATTATATAATTATGCTTTAACACTTTCATAATATATCTATAGAACATATAATTTTGTTTTTTCTCAATCATTCCTTTCATTTCATTTTCTATATGTAATAATGAACTTGTGTATTTATATACTTATCAAACTCAAATTAGGACTAAATTATTATAAAAAATAACACACAATGGGTCAAAAAGGTTGACATGTAAGGAGAACAAGGAACATGGGAACAAATCAAGAGTTAAAAGAGCTCACACAAGAATTGTACTATGTATTGTTCTAAGAAATTGGCCCAAAAAAAGTAAAAATAGGTAGGAATTAAAGATAAATAAGAAAGATAAATGGGAATGAAAAAGACAAGGCAAAACAATTTCATAACATGAGGATAAATTTTCCAAAAAGAGCCTAACATGAACTAAAAATAGATATACACACAAGTACCATAGAAACATTTAATTCAACAAATAACACTACCCTTAGACCAACACTATGTATCTTCATAATATACCTTCATGAAATATGAACCAATGAGATGATATAAATCATTGATATGGACTAGGTATGAAGACTTTGTCTAACTTCATTTCTATTTTGAATAAGTTTTGTAGTAGTTGTTTAATTTTAGAGATTAGAAATGTAATATTGCTTATATCCTCTAATTTACTTTTGATTAGTATCCACTATATTTACAAAATATTTATCAGGTTAGATATGTAATTCTCATCCCATTTCTCAAATTACTTTTCCTCTCCCTCTTTGGATTCCAAGGTACATACTATGTATTTCAATTGATATATGAAATCATGCTAATTATATATATTTTTATCAATGATACACTTTTTTTTTTTTTTTGTCAGGTATAAAATATTTCCATAGTATAATAGGGTCAATAACTCTTCTTCAAGATTTAATAAAGCTTCCAAGCCTATCAACCAATGGGTTTTTGTTGGTTTATTGTTGTCATACATATAACATGTTTATGTTATTTTATGAGTGATTGAGTGTGTGTGTGTGTGTGTGTGTGTGTGTGTGTGTGTGTGTGTGTGTGTGTGTGTGTGTGTGTGTGTGTGTGTGTGTGTGTGTGTGTGTGTGTGTGTGTGTGTGTGTGTGTGTGTGTGTGTGTGTGTGTGTGTGTGTGTGTGTGTGTGTGTAACCTCTTAGGGCGGTTGTGGGTGGAATGAAGTGCATGTGCCCAAAATATTAAAAGTTTGTAGATAGGTAATATATTACTTTGTATTCACTTGCTCACTTGTAATTTTTTTATTATATATCTTTATATCCATATAACATCTTAGGGTGGTTATGGGTGGAATGAAGTGTATGTGCCCCAAATATTAAAATTGTATAGATAGGTAAGATATTACTTTGTATTCACTTGATCACTTGGATTGTTTTTTAATATTTATATCCATTTATTGATTTCCATTATTTTATTTCCATCTTAAACAAATTTATTAGTGATTTGTGACCTTTACCTACATTTTATGATAGGTTTGTGTCAATTTTATGCCTTATAGTTTTCATTTCTTATTAAACAGTATTATTTCCCTCATTTTTATGATTTTAGAAACATTTTTTTAATAAGAGAACACATTATATAAAATTAGGATTACACATGACAACATGGTTGGGGTTTTCTATGAGAGATAAGGTTTCTTAAACATATTAAGAGTTAGGTTTTAACATATCCACTATAGGGTCAACATTTTTTTCTCTAGCGATTGAGGTAACTAGTTGTCTTTCACATTATTTATTAAATAGTATATGAGATAAGGGTGACTGATCTTAGGATTTTTGCACTTGGTTTTCATGTAAATATATCTTAATATATACATGCATAAGAATGATCCAGCTAGTATCTTACCAAAATTTATATTTGAATCCTAATTTAAGTTGATTTTTAAACCAATGATATTGTTTCACATGGAGTACACACTTTATTACAAATTTCCAATTATTTTATATGGTTTAATAAAAAAATTATTCTTACATCCTCATATTTATGTGTGGTTAGATGTTTCCTCTTGTGTAAATAGAATTCAAAATTGGCCTATCTTGAATATGAGTAAAAAATAAGATATCTTATTTAGCCAATAGAGCATGATCTAAAAGTTGAACTCAATCCTCTCCTTATTAAAAATTGGACCAACTAAACTATGGTGAGTTTGAATCCTTCCTCCAATGGTGGTTTTGATCAAAAAACCTAAGTTTTTTTCACATGTAAAATCATGCTTCCCATTTATTAACACACCAATGGATGGGAAGATGAAAATCAGTGTCCTTAAGAGATTTTACCCTGTTAAAATCCAAATAAGGGATCTAGTGAGAATTTAGAAGAGAGTATACTAGCCATATCCTAAATAAGTCCCATTCCATGACATCATTAGATGTATACAGATTCACCAACCCAATGATGTGATTTTAAAAGTTAAATAGAGTCTAAACAACATGATGAACTGGGTTAGATTCCCAAAAAATAATGTGTTGATAAATCTACAAAGCTAAAATAGTGACAACCCCACCATGACTAGATTCATGCATGGTATTTTGACAAAGGTCCTAAGATATATAATTTTTGTTATATTTTGAAAGAAAAATACAAAGATATTAACTTATTTCATATAAAGAATTTTCATATTACTAAAAAATAGACAATTATTCCTAACTACATACTTATGGGATAGATCAATAAGGAACTAAACATTATGGGATTATAATAACATTGGTAAAAATCATGGTTCATGTCATTTCCCTTTGTGAAATATTCAATAGCAAAAAAGCAATTGAAATAAGGTTTATGCTTTATAAAGTCATCAATATAGAAATATCATTCCTTATGTGCCATGTATTCCTACTCATGAGAGGGAGATGGACTTGTAGAGTGAAAGAGGATAAATTTAAAATATATATTAAATAATTTATTATATTCTTCAAATAAGGTCACCCTACAAGGAGGTTGTGCTAATTAGGCCTACAAAACTAAAGGTAGAGTATCAACAAAAGTATTCACTACTTGTAGTGTGCACATAAGCCAAGGTGAAGCCTTGTTAGGCATAGAAATAAAACATTTTCCAATAATATCTAAGGTGATGGGATCCATGACTGAGCTATAAGTAGATGGATGAGGTTTACCACTACCTCTTGTCCAATTATTCCTTTTATTAGTGATGGTGGTCCAACCATTAGCATTTCCATTCTAGTTTATAAATTCATGTCCACCCTTTTCCTAAGGATCCAGAGGATCATGCACCATTAATGGACGCTATTGGATTATATGATATAAGGATTATCACCTAAATCATGTATTTTTTAAGTTGATGTAAAGTACCTATTGGAAAAATTATTGTTTCTGATTTGAATGTCAATGGACTCTTTGAGATCCTAGTCTAGATCCACTTCCTCACATACCCTTTTTTATTACAAGTCATAATTTTTTTTTCCTATTCATGTAATATGAATTTACCTATGGGTTTTATGAGATGGTTGATAAAACCCCAAAGAGGGAGAGGCAAGCCATAAAACTTGACATAGATAATAATTTTCAATTTTACTTCTTTTAACACATGAAATTCTTGATCCCAATGAGAAAACACCAGCATCATGTTACATATGAGCCAAGAAACATGATTTAAAATGGATTTACAATGCTTTGAGTTGGTGAAATGAAACAAGAAGCAACCCTTGGTAAGGTTTGAGACTCCTATTTTCACACCACGGGCTTCGTAATGGTTATAAACCCATTATTTCAAGAGGTTCTTAGAGGGAATCTTCAAAAAAAAAAAGTAGTCATAGTTTAATTCTCAAAAAAATTACAAGTTTTATCAAATTCAAGTAGATTAAGAACACCATAAGGTAAGGGAGTGTCTAAGTTAGCACTAGTATTTTGTGAAAAAACATTAGAATTAACTTCCCCTCTTATTTTGATGCCATTATTAACTCCTACTCACATCATATGTCCTTACATCAAAAGATCCAAATATAGTGGTGGTAGTCATTTACAAATAGGGCTACACCTTACACTTGAGAGAGTGAATCACCAATCAAATAGACAATAAATGCTCAATGAAGCTATATCCTATGTATATCTATGGCATATTAGTAGTGTGGTAATACATTGGATAAAACCTAGAGGCTCATCAATTCAAAGGGAAAATAATCAAGCTTAATAAAAAAATAAAAAAAAAATTAAAACAGCCTTAATAGAGAAATTAGGGGTGTTATAATTTTGAGGATGTTGATCCTATGGTTATGGGTTATGTAAAAGGGGAAAAAATATTACAACATAATAATATGTTGTATCTATAGGGTAGGATATTCCTTCATTGTATGAACATGATGTGATGGTTTTAAAGGAACTTGATTCTAACACTTCTAAAAATTGTAGATATGATATTTATAGGCTTTACAATTATTTGTGGAGTGACTAAGACAAACATGCTAAAGAAAATAATGATCCATATCTTAGAGATGTATGTGGGAATTGTATTTATAGGTGGAACATTTTTAAAATGAGGAAAATATGTAAACTCACTATGAATCATCTCTAAATGTTATTGATAGGTTTGACAACTTGATGCATAATGATTAGTAGTACCATGAAGTCATAAAAGTGACTAGACAAGGAAAAGGAACATGGTGGCTAACTATATAAAGGAGGAATTTGTCATTATTAATGTTTTTACTCTAAGTGTCTCTTATATGTTTAAAAATTCTAGACCATATACCAAAAATAATTTTGAAATGTACAAAATTATGTCGGATGATGACATCTTAACTCTTCGATAAAAATCCTTCGTACTAGTTGGCATGGTGATAGATCCAAAAACTAGGGAGGGATAATATTTTTCACACTAAGAGGGCTAACAAAAGCAACAAATTTGGTTTTGGGATCATTATACATGCTACTAGGAAGTTCTAAATGATATGAATCATCTTGCATGCTCAAACAAGAAAGACTTATAAAGTTGATACTAGAGTCAGAGGACTAATGTTCATGAGATTATTCAAGAGATGATTTATAACATAAGATTTTCACATTTTTTATTGGGAGTAACAAAAAAAGAGGATGATCCAATGTATAACTATCATCATAATACAAAGTGGTGAGACACACATTGAGGGATTGGACCATGATGTCATTACAAAGAGTAGTGATGTGATTTTTTTTTACATTAATGACAGTCACGGGTATCTTTTTAGTTTCATTCTTTTAAGAAGAGGATTTTAAGGTAGGAGGTAATTGAGATATGATTCTAGGGGAAGATTGTTGTTTTGATTTTAAGGTTAATCTCATTAGGTTTAACATCACCAAGATTGATAAGGTTGGGTGGGATATTTTCCAAAAACTCAAGGTGACCACTATAAAACCTAAATTAATTTAATAAATAGTTAGAACATTGATACTAATGAAAATGAATACTTGGGAGAGGTATAAAGGTAGGAATTTTAAATACATCATATTTTTAGAAAATTTATTAATTCCAAGGGTTTGTATTACCTTAAATTTTGTAGATAGTTCCAAAATAAGTGAAAATAACTCAAGGGCTTTCATAAGAATCTATGGACCTCATGAAATGAGACATAAGGTGGCCAACCATGATTTTATAAGATAAGGGAATTTTGAAAGTAATAAATTTCACCCTAACTATTATGGGATGTATTATGATAGGAGGCCAAATGCACTCAAGGGTGACTTTTATCTTATCATTAGCATGTTTTATGAGTGGTATTAAGATTGTTTGTAGACTACCAATGAGATTTATAGAATCCAAAAGAGGGAAAAAAAGTACTTGAAACTTCACCAAGGATGGCTCTCTTGAATTAGACATCACAAATTTAAATGTCAAAAAAAAGAGAGGAGGGTCATTTGCATAAATAATAATTCTATCAAGGATCATAGCTTGGGTTGAAAATTTTAAAGAGAAGGCTTGGTCCATTATCTTATCAAATTGGATGGATAATTAATTACATTGTTGCATTATACTTTCCTTATAACTAGGAAAAGTGGATTATTTACCCATAGGTATTGGATGTGGAATGTTCATGCCAAAAAATGTTTTCATTTTATAGTCATGATGTTTAGAATAGGCACAAATAATCTCAAGGAAAGGAATCTATCTAGGAAGATAATAAATTTATTCTATGGGATCCCATTATTTGATATTAAGGTGAGCTAAAGATGAATGTAACCCCAAAATATAGTTATGTTTAACATAATGTTTGACTATAGAGAGTGTTATATCAGATTTTTTTGAGTTTTAGCTTCTTTCAAAAATATCAACCATGTTGACACGGTTTAGTTATAGATGATTGTATTGACACAAATGGTATAATTTGGATTTCAAAAAAGTACATCCAGACTATCAATATAGTTCATATGTTAGATGATTATATCATTGTAGGAGATGTAATGCAAGAAATAGGATGTTATATCAGCACATGAAATATAATTTTAGAAATATATGACTCTACAAGCATAGGCTATAAAATTGAAACACAATATTTTTTAAAACTATGTCAACATGGTTAAGTTCTCTATTTTTTTTCAAATTTTCAAAATTTTGATTATTATAAAGGGAAATAGACTTAAAGTTAACATGTAGGATAAGACTAAACAATTTTATAAGTTATATGAGGTGTCTTAGGTTGAGTGTGAGTATTGTTAGAGG
>JARHVA010004724.1:0-37500 GCA_037957365.1 Torreya grandis | reverse complement strand
AGACATGTAGGCTATATGCTCAAAGACAATACTACCAAATAGGAGAGTGAGCATATTTGATGTCTATACATAATCTATTCTAGACATTTAAAAGGATATTATAGGCCTTGTGACACAAGGGGTGCTATGTCACAAATTAGATGGTAAGGTACCACTATTTGTGGTAGCCTTGAGCATGATGATCTTTAATGAGTGAGTTTTATATGACCTGGGAACTATCATCTAGGTCTAGTTGGTACATGATATATATAAGATGCTAATTAGAGTGTAAAGGACCATGAGACTAATCATATTGTTAACAACTTGGATATATGAGAGGTCTCATATGTACTGATTGACTAGGTTACCCCATGTGGTTGATGATAGGTTACCTATGGTGTGGAGATGGATGGAGGACTAGGTAGTGTGGGTCATGCCCCACATGCTAGCATTATATTTAGTGAGATGTGAAAACATTATGTGGTAGCCATATGATCACATAGTAGCTACATGAGTGAGATAGGACATAATTTCACTAGTGACAAAGAGGATAGAGGTTATTAGATAATATTTTTGGTGGATATAGCCACATCTAGTGGTACAGGTGCTAATGTAGATGGGCCTACCTCATCTAGTGACATTGATACTAATTCTCAAATAGTGGGCTTAGCATATGAAGAAGCCATAGGGGAGGAGAGGAATAGGGTCACTAGAAGTGAGGTTGACACTAAGGCCACATCAAGAGTGACCATAGATTAGTTAGGCATGATCAGGAGCTAAGTAGGAGGATAGGGATGTGGAGGTAGAGATACCAAATGTACCACTACTAGCTCCACATCAAGATGAGTAGTGACCAATGAGGACATGGAATCGATGGGGGTAGGAGGTAGAGGAGAGAATGGATACTATTACCATCTCAAATGACCCCATAGGTTAGATAAAAGAGATGATAGAGAGACTACTAAAACGTAGGTTGAGACTAACATGAGCCATGAAAACTAAGTTTGAGATAAGGAGGTGGCCTAAAGAGGGGGCTATAAGAGGCCAAACATATGGGGAGATTGTGCTAAGTGGTCACGTAAATGTGATACCATAGTAGCTGATACATAGATAGGTAAAAAGAGATGGTTAAATTATTGATTATCTATTTTTTAGATAGATAGATAGATGTTATGAGATATAACAATGATCTAATATCCATTTTATAGGATTTTTTAGGTGTAGGTGAAGAAGAGGAGAGATGGGGGTCCCTAGTGAAGGGATCACTCCATGATGTCTTGGATGAGATTCTATAGCCATATAACCCCATAATATTAGAAGATCTAAGTGTACCATCTACCCTACCTTAAGCGAGCTAGTTCATATTTGTTAGAGAAATAGTGAGGTAGATATGAGCATAGAGAGAGAGGATGTAACCATCATTAGTGATGGGTAAAAGGGAGATATAGGCATGGTAGGCCCTAGTATATGAGAGAACTATGCATCTAGATATAATATCATAGATGACAAAGATCTAGACCTAGTTGATAGAGTCACAAATGTGGGAAACACCCTATAAGGATAGGTAGAGGGTTTGAGATCTCAAACAACCTCCTTACAACTTACCATTTGAAAGAGTTAGAAAAAGGCCTCAGTAGGTAGTGTGGCTAGGCCATAATATAGATAGGATGGGACCCAACCATAGATCTAGAGCATTGTATATGGTTGCATTTGTTGTATTAAACTCATGAGATGTACACACACACACACACACACACACACACACACACACACACACACACATATCATTTTTTAATATTGTTATTGGATGTGTATGTTTTCATCATTATATTTGATTCTAGTTATTGATTATGGTTGAGGTTGTGGATGATTAAGATATATTTCTTTCTAGCACATGTATTTAGATTTTTTTTATATGCTATAGTAAATATATGAGATGTGGTTTCTTTTCTAGTATTATGAAAGACACATGCATGGTTAAAAAGAAATAGAAAAAAGGGCTTAGAAAAATATAATCAATCAAAAAAATGTACTACACACTATTTCAAGATGGGAAATGTGTAATAACAAGAAATGACTAAGTATAAAGAACCAAGAAAAGGAAAAATAAGATGGTAAAAAGGAATTTGTTTTTAAACCAATATGAAAGATATTTTCACCAAATTAATAAAAGTAAAATCATACTAATATCTTATTGGGAAGTATGACAAATAAAGTAATAAAATAGAAGGTATGTAAAAGGGCACAAATGGTAATAAAAATAAATAAATTAAGTCAATCAATCATATTAAATCATGATGGGAAGTATGAAAGAAAAAAAAAATTGTGGAAGATTGATCTTAAATTGATCACACTAATTCTAGCTGGGAATTATGAAAAATTTAAGAAATGGTTGAAATCTTACACACACTCAAAATATAAGAAGATAAAAAGGTGAAATAAAAATGAATTAAGCATAAAACACACTAAATCAAGATGGGAAGCATGTAAAATGATGTATAACTTCATAATAAATTGAATCTTATCTCAAATTTGACACATGTAATTTGGATGGTAACTTGGGTATTGGAAAATTTTGTGAGGAGGGTTGGGTCCTATCCATAGTCTTACACTACAACTTGATAAAGAGAACACCACTATGGTGGAATAAACAAGATAATTGGGTATCAAGGGTGTGTTTAATATGAAGGAAAAGATGTAAATTTGTGACGATGGTCAAGTCCTATTTGTGGTCTTACAAAGCAACTAACAAATGAAATCCCAAGAGGAGTGATCAGTACAAAAAATAATACTTCTCAAGTGGCAATATAAAGGATATAAGGAATGAAAAAGGGAATGTAAAAATCAATACTTAGGCATATTATGAGAAGACCTTAGGAGACAAGATGCATACTAAGAACATGAGAAGACACTAAGTGACTAGTGGTTGTCTATGTATAAAAGAAACCTATTTTATATAGACACAAAGCTTTGTAGGAAAATAATCATGATACTAAGATCAACTCATAAAGGTAGATTGATACAAAGAAAAGTAAAATGGACCTACATTCCCATGATGTGTTCTTTGTTATTTAGGACCCCTTATAGAGCTATCAATCTAGTATAAAGATTGGGTACTTGAGTGAGAAAGTAGGGATCACTAAAATATTTTTTATTCCCCTCTTTTAATCTACTATCCTACCACACCCCAAAAGACCCCGACTCTACTATGAGGCTAACTATGAGTTTGATCTTTGAATAAAATAAGGAGATGTGCTTTGAATCACATATTTTAGTGTGATTAAACTTTTAATAATAATTTTACCTTTTGATATCATTTCCTTTTATGTAAATGATTTGGCTTTTAAATTTCTTTTGAAGGCTTTTTAATATTCCTCCTTCATACAAACAATAGACATGAATGAAATGTAGGATAAGGATAAAAGAATCTAAGTAACAAAAGATAAAGATTGACTAGGATACTTAGGCTTGAAAATGAAGTAACATGTGATCTCAAGTCTCAACCATGTATATGCATAGTTTGCAAAAAAAAAGGAAGATGGAAAAAGGAAATCCAGATTGGAATGGTAAAAGGAGATATTAATGAGATAGATTGTTTTCTAACTAATCACATGGTAAATGGAGATAATAACCAAGGGTAACAAGGTATTTATAGGTAAATCACCATGACAAATTATCTATGAAAAATAAGGATAAGAAAGCAAAATAATCATAAAGATATAAGAAGAGAGTTTTGATAAAAAATTTAGGAAAAGAGAATGGAAAGAAATGATAAAGAAGAGGCAATCATATACAAAATATAAAAGATAAGCAAGATATAGTAAAATAAGTAAGAAATCATGATACAAGATAAGGTAAAATTTAACACAGTGTCAAATGATATAATAGATACAAATAATATTGGAGCAAATGTCAAATCTAATATAAATGTGAAATCACCATGCATATGCTCATAAATACTGGTAAATATATCCACACACATTATCTAATACATCAAATAAGTCTCTATAAAGTTTTAGTTAAAGTGTTTCTAATGTTTCATCAATCTTTAATGAATACTAGGTAAATAATTCTTTTTTGATGTCCTCAACTAAAAAATTAAGAATTCTCAAAGGATCATGTTGAGGAGAAAAAATAGGCAAAGGCTGGTCAAGATAATGCAAGGGAGTAGGATCTACAAGAGGATAAGGAATCATTGGTGGAGAATGATCCACAAGTGAAGAACTCATGGATGAAAGAAGGTCCATAGGTGAAGTAATCATGGGTGGAGGCACAAAAGGTGGTGAAGGGACCACAGGAGGTGATGGAAACACTAGAGGTGGAACCATAGGAGAAGAATCAAGAGCCTTATTATAGGAATGACCTGTATGAGGAGTAGAAGTTTTAGGAATGGCTATAAGGTGATCTTTAAGATGTTGTAGGATATGAAAATGATTAGTGTGATGGGTGCTACATATATGCCATATATAATATACATCACCATACTTGGGAAAATATTTAGGAAGTACCTTTAGGGGAGGTATGGATTTATTTGATGATGGGGAAAAATAATGCAAGGTATCAAGATATTGCTACAAATTATGATTATGGGTGGAAGAATGGTTATATATCCCATGAAAGCAATAAATATTCTTGTGAGTGGTTTTAGTAGAAGTACTCAAGGAAGGAGGTAAAATATGAATGGAAGAAGTTGAAGAACACTCACTAGCCAATTTCATGGGTAAAGGATCCATTGTAGGCAAGGGAAGAAAATCATTACTAAGGGAGGGTAATGATGACGAAGGAATGGAACTAGGCTCAATGGAAGGAACAATAGCATCAAAAGTAAGGGTAGGCTCAACAATAGTAAGAGCAAGAATAGGATAAACTATAGCAAGAGTGGGAAGATGATAAACTATAGCTAGCTCTATTGAGGGAGGGGTGGCATCTACAGAGGGTCTAAGGAGAGTTTCACTAACCTTAGGCATAAACCAGCTATGAGGGTCAAGGTACCTAAAAAAATGGTAAGGAATAGTCATATCATGATCCATGATTATAGTCCTATATGTCTCCTCAAAAATTGGAGGTGTCGACACCATCTATACCCTATGATAAAAGGGTAAAATTTAAATATTAGGAACTATAAATGAAAGAATATGATGAGATGCATGAAAAGACCCAAATAAAGAAGAATGATAACAAACAATATCAACATTACAGGCCTATACAAGACTACCTAACAATGGATAAGGTAATCTGAGGTATGAAGTCAATGACATAGGTAGGGATAACCTTGTCATTTGATGAATAATGGTGAATATAATGCCTAGTCCTAGTCAAAACTATAGGAATGTCATCGCAAGGAAGTTTAAAAGAATGAGGCTACAAAGAAGTAGGAAGCTAAAAGATGAGATGAGGTGAAAGATTATAATTTTTGATCTTTAAGTTAGTCTCATTGGGCTCATCATCATTGGAATCTAAAATATTAGGAGGAATGTTATCAATGAGCTTAGGGTGCCCATTATAACTGTGGGTTAAGTTAAAAAAAAATTGAAGTGTTGAAACTCATGAAATGGAACACTTGGCAAAGGTTCAAGAGTATAAATCTTGAAGACACAATGATCTTGGAATTGTTTGAAATTCCAAGGTTTAATGTCACCTTGAATCCTATAAATGGCTCCATTGTGAGGGAATCTAACACATTGGTAGGTAGAAGAAGTGATAACTCTCATGTGGTGAGTCCACAACCTACCAATAAAAATGTTATAAGAAAGGAGAAAGTTAAATATCATCACCTTCACATGGATGGTAATAGGTGGGATGGTAATGGGAATCCCACATAACCTATAAGAGGTATTTTCCTTCTATTGTATCCTTTTCATACGATACATGTATACTTGAGATTGCATTTGGAATATCCAAAAGTCTTAATAAAATCAAGAGAAGTGACATAGATGCCAGAACCCTCATCAATTAATGCATACTTAACTTAGATATCACTGATTTAGATGCTAATAAATAAGGGAGGATCATTTACATGAAGCAAAATCTCATCAGGAATCATATATGTGATATGAATTTTTAGAGAAAGAGAAGTGTCTATGGTTTCATCAACATTGATATATATCTATTCACATTGTTATAAAATACTATCTTCATAACTAGATAAAGTTGCCTCCTATCCTTTTAGGGGAGGATGAGGGACGTTTATTTCAAATAAAAGCTACATGAGGTGGTTTCTATGATATGGGGAAGTCTTCATAAGCTTAATAAATGGAATTTGGGATGGGAGATTAGTGAGCTCTACAATGGGATCCCACTCATCAAATCCCATAATAAGGCTTTTAGATATAGGCGCATAATGGTTAAGGAGGTCCTCAAAAGGAGGAGCCGAATTACAATGGAATTTTTGTTGGCAATAAGAAGAACAAGGTTTATAACAATTTGGTAAATCATGTTGATATGATGAACTAGTTATTCTAAGTTGATTTTGAGAATTGGAAGAAGAAGTGTTAGTATAATTTTGATTATAATTAGCATTGGAAGATGATGGAAGAGTGGTAGAAATAGAATGGGATGTGTTATCCAAGGGAGAATCATAAACTAGATCATCAAAATTGATAAGATCTTCTTGCCCCAACTCATTTAAATGAGTTGGAGAATAATCTTGGATAACATAATATGTATTATGGGAAAGAGTGTAGATAGGTTAGGAATCAATGAAATCCACCACCCTTTACATATTATTCATGCTAACAACAGTCTCTTTGGAAGTTGGTCCAATAAGACTTCTTAGATTATTGGTGGAAGGGGTGGGCTTATCTTGATTTTCATGAATAGGTTTATGATTATGTAAAGGATCTTTATAGATAGCCAAATGAGCATTTTCTTAATTTAAGGCTTGAGTTTTATCATTTTATTTATAGTCCTTAAAAGTAATCTCATAGGTTTATTGACACTTACAGATAATGGAATCATGATCAAAAATTAGGTCAAAGAATAAAATCTATAGCTAAATTACTAAGTTATATATAGGTCTCATGATTATGACCCCAACTAGTGTGAAACCAACAAAACTTGTTAGGATCATACCAGGATTTCATAGGATGAGTAGGGTTAAGTTCTTGTGGAAGAGGCCTTGGTAGATACTTAAGCAATTTAACTAAGGATAAATGTTTATGAATATTGATGTTATTGGGTGAAGATAAATGAAGATTAGTATATTGTTGAGAAGAAGGAGATGGTTCCAAAGAAGGTTTAAGAATGACAACTTAACATTATGATTGGTGTCATAAGAATCAGTAATACCATCATTGGTTATATTGTAGTTTTTATTCTTAAGTAAAAAATGATGATCCATATAAGGTTAGGGTGGCTCAAATTGATGCATTGGGAAATCTTATCTTTTATCTCAGTTAATAGCCTCTTCTAAGGTATGTAGAGAGAGAGTGTGGACTCAATACTGTAATTTAAGAAAGAGAGAATTTTTAAAGAGATGAAAAAGGTTATCATTTTCCATGTTATGTTCACATTTGTTTGATAAAGTATTTCATCTCTTAACAAAGGCTTGGGAAATTACATTCTCATGTTGTTTTCAATTAATGAAATGGGCTAAATTGTTTTTAGGAAGATCATAAGTTTAGAATTATTGAACTAAAAAATTTACTAAGTCCTCTAAACTATAAATAGAATGATCTCTAAGTTGATTTTACCAATCCAAGGCATCACCCATGACAGTTTTGGATAGGATCATGGTAGCAATAAAGGTGTTTAATTTGACCCAATCCTTGTAAAGATTTATAAATGTTTTAAGGTGAAGGGTAGGATCGGTTGACCCATTATAATAAATTATAGGTGTTATACCTCCTATATCAATATTGGAAATTTGAGTAGTGAGAGGTTCATTTTGTATATGTTTGATTATTTCGTTGACTAAAGAAGGTTTTAGAATGAGATTGCCTTGAGAATCTCATAGAAGAGGATGGGGAAAATTATAGTTATATGTTCCCCAAGCCATTAGTTATAGATGAGATTAAAGATTAAGAAGGTGGTTTTGCATTCTCATAATTAGATTTGTGTTATGAGCTTGAAAGGTATTCATTTGATTGAAAGTTTGTAAAAAATTTTGATGTGTTTTATTAACATTAGAAGCATTATTATTGGTATTAATGTTGGTATTAGTGGCTTGGGTACCACTATTAGTGTTAATATGAACTTGAGAAGAATTGTGAGAATTTGAGGAACTAGTGGCAAAATTTGATTGTGAAGCAAAAGATGGACTAGTGAATGGTTGAGAGGAAGAAGCACTATAATCATGATTTCCTTGGTTAGCAAACAATGAATAAGTGAAAGGATTAAGAATAGTGGACCTTATGTGAGGTCTACTAGATATATAACCTACCATGTTATTGGAGATAATTTGCATGGAGGTGGAAGAGGTTAGAGAAGAAGATGTCATGTCATAATGAGTAGAAATTGAAGGAAGAGGTTGAGAACCAAAGAAAATGGTACCTCTAAATCATGTATTGAATGCAGGAGTAGGAAAATGAGGCTCTTTAATTTGACCATGAATCATGAGGTTATAAATGGTATAAGTATCCATTCATTGATGATGTAGGAGCATTCTCATGAGTATAAATATAGTTTTCATGTTCTTAGTTGAGTCCTATGTTGTCTAGGTATACTAAATAGTTTTCCCTCTAAAATTACATTATTCAAATTTTCAAATTTGAAACTATGACTCATAAGCATGTAATAAGGCCTAAATATGTCCAAGGACCATGATAGTGTATATTATAAACAAAAAAATATTTTTAGATCATATTCTAGGCGATTCCAAGTTAGCTAGATGAGATATGGAGTGGTTGCAGTTAGTATTTTCTTAGTAAGTTATTATCTCCATTTTTGGAGTTAGATGTGTGGGGTATATAATAGGGTTTGATTTCAAAACTGAGATATAAGATGATATAAATGGATTTTTATTTTGAAAAATTTATATTAAGTATTTTTAGAAATGAAATTCAGTGTGATATGGATTGAAGACCATTTTAAATCTTTTATTTTACACTTTTTTGATGACTGTGTTCATAGACTAGACATGGTAGTGAGGGGAAGTTTGAAATTCAATATATATAGGTTTATTATCATTATTTTAATGATAAAATATTTATATAAGTTAAAAATAAGCCTAATGAAATTTATTTTAGGTCTTGACACTTTATGGTTTGCACTGTAGCTTCTTTTGTTTGCAGACTAGGCCATAACTAGGGTTTCCTATTTCTATAAATATATATAATGAGAATTATTAATTATTTGAAATAATTAATTTATCCATGTATTAATTCACTTTAAAAAGTTACAATTTCAAACTAAATGTGTAAGGTCACTTTTTAATTCAAACTTGTTTCTAGCCCTTGTATGTACATAAATTCAGAGATAGAGTGCATAAATGGTGATTTAAGGACAAGGAATGAGTATATAATTGTTTAGATAGTATTATTAGGTAATTTTATATTTATCATGTGTTTTTTAGCTTTATATAATCCTTTAAATCTTTTTAACTTCCAAAATAGGGTAATAGGAGACCTAATTAGGCTTGTCACAGGGGTTGTTAGTAAGTCCATACAAAATAGTCATAGGTGAAACTTAGGTATATTACATGAAACCTTAATGGATATTAGGATCATGTTTAATCTTTTTAATATCTATGGTTTTAATAAATTTATGGGGAAAAGATAGGGTCAATAGGGCTACATTCCCATGAGCCCATCAACAAAGCAAGAATGACCTTATCACCTAACATGTATCCACGGGGAAGCTTGGATAAATGAGTCAATAGACCAAGTAGGAAGAAAGAATATTGGGTGAGAAAAGATAAATGAGAAGCTGTAGATCTAAGGTGGAAAAAACTTGGAGGAGAGAAATAAAAACCATGGAATATCAAATAATATCATGGACACAAGTATTGGCTTTGATGCAAGCAATGAGAGAGATGAGAGTGGTAGAGAAAAAGAAGAAAGAGGAAAGAGAAATGGAAAGAGAGATTATTTATATTAGGAGGCATGTTATACTCCTTTAGGAGAAGATAACATCAATAAGAGAAGAGTATGAGGATGTTGAAGAAGAGTTAGCTGATGGAGAAGAAATTGATTATAAATAAGAGATGATAGCACTACAAGAAGAGATAAATTACATAAGTGAAACCTCTAAAGGGCTTTGGAAAGAAGAGATATAGGATTAATATGAAGACCTCATGGATGGTGATGATGAGTGGTCTAGTGGAGATTAAGAAGAGGATGAGATGATAGCTAAAGTTGGTATGGATGTAGATCATGCCAACTTGATGATGAAGCAAGAAGAGATGGTGAGTACAAAAGAAGAACTATAACTCTTGGGTACAAAAAATGAAGACATTTGGAGTGAGGAAAAGATAGAGGGTATAAGTACACTTGGAAAACCTGATTTGATATTTGGAAGTAGCTATGAAGACCATCTACATGCAAGAACAACACTTTTGGAGAAAATCTAAAGAGGAGTAAAAGATAATGTACCAATGTATGATGAATATCTCTTTGATAATGAAGATATGAAGGATGAAAACAAAGCTATTAAGATGAAAATTAAAGAAGGAAAAGTGCCTATCTATGATGGGGCTCAAGATGAAGAAGATGACTCCATGTTGGAGGTAGAAATCAGAATGGTGGATGCATTTCTCAATTCTCTTAGTGATAGTATGGGAGATCACAACAAGGAAACCATCAAAGGAGACTAAGTATAATTTCAAGAGAAAAATAACATCATGGAGCAAGGAGAGGTACAAGTTTTTGTTTTTGTCAATGATTCAGTGATTGAGATCAATAGAGAACATGTAGAAGAAAATAAAGTACATGAAGAATCAATACAAGCACATGTGGATGGTAGAGAAGTGAGTGAGCATGTAGGTCAAGATCATTTTATTGTTGCATAACTAAAAGTATTTAAGATAGCTATGCAAGATGTAAAGCAGTAGCTCATGTGGATATCCTAGTGAAGAATGGAGGAGACATGCACATGAAGATGTATGAAAGAGAGGTGAAAAGTAGTTTTGGTGAGTCATATTAGTCTATGAGAAGACTAGAAGAGAGTGAAATATTACAACCAAATGCATAAGAAGATCTAGTACAAGACAAGAAGGAGTTAACACCTAATGAGGTAGATGAAGCACATATGCCATTGGGGCATAAAGATGAAGATGGGAAATTAAGTGAAGGAGTATTTCAACTACAAAATCATCTATAAGAAGAGCAAAGTAAAGTAGAAATGCCATTATGGCATGAGGAAAAGGACAAGTTACAACAAAAGGTATATTTTTGCAAGTAATATGGTTCATTTTTTATATGTTTAATCATGTTTTTAGATGGTTTTATGCTGAGGCATGGAGCAGTAGGTTGAGAATCATGAAAAAGGTTTCAAAACCAAGAATAAATGACTGTTTTGGTCAAGAAACAGCTAGACAGGAGTCTAATTAGGCTCACAAGGAGGATAATGGAGTAGTGGAAATTTGTTGGAGGTCCTTAAAGGGAACAAGGTACAAGAAGAGAAAGAGATATAAGGAGAAAAGAATAAAAGAAGAGAAAGTTGTAGACAGTGACACAAAGAATCAAGAGAATAATGTGTTATAGGTAGAGAAAAAATTAAGAAATAACTACAAATGATAGGTCAACAAATAGATATGCTAGAGGAAAACAAGTTGATGGAACAAAAGAATAAGAACACCAAAGAAGGACATCAATTGAGAAAGAGAGATATCTTGATGAAAGAGAACCAAGTGGTAAAGGAAGGCAATAACTCAAATATTTTAATTTACCAAATGCATAAACAACAAGGTAAATCAAATGTAAAGATGAATTTGAAGTTTCAAACAAATATTTCTCATAGTATGTAGGATGAACATCATCCATTTGAGGAACAATGTTACGAAGGAAGAATATTTTCAGCCAAGATGCCTAAATAAAGCTTTAGGTAGCATGATATAGATGTTTTTCCATCTAAAATCTTGTAATAAGGTAATCATGATAGAAAAAAACTTGAGAAATAGCCAACAAGGGTAATGAAGATGCCAAAAATCCATGAAGAAGTAGAGGTAGTAGGTGAAATGGTCAAGAGACATCATGTTGTAGCTAAAAGGTCTAATGTTGTAGGATAAGAATGTAAGAATCTCTAAAGAGGAACCCTTGGAAACAAACAAAGTGATCTAGATGAGGAGAGAGTGACTAATGAAGTCCATCTAATTAGTGACAACCATGAAGAATTTGTAGTAAAAAAGTGGAAGAAGTACTTCCAAAGGAGGTTTAGTAAATGACTTAAGGGAGACAAAGATCTTGTTGAGGCATTTACACAAGTCACAAGCATAATAACATATGTAAAGGCAGATGGACAAGGGGATAATGAAGTTGAAGAATAATTTCATGTTCAAGAACTGATAAAAGAAACTAATCAAGCAAATAAACACCTAGACAAACAACCTATACTTAATTTGAAGATAGTAGTAAAAGAGAAAGAGAGTCTTCAACCCACAAAGAGAAGCATGTTTGAAGATAAGGAAAAGAGTGAAAATATTCAAAACATTAGGTTCAAGGTAACACAAAAACCAAAGAAGGTCCATAGTCTAGAAGTTCATGATGATAATTTGTAGGATAATCAAGAGAATGTATTAAGACTTGCACACTAAAATTATGAATAAGTCATGCAAAACAAATAAAAGGATGGTTGTTTGGATAAGATAATGAAGTTATTGATAATGAGTCATAGTCATATTACAAAAAAAATCTAAGGGTCTAAGTTTGGAGTGAAAGGTGAATAAAAGTAGAAATTAGACAAAATAATGAAGAATAAGACAAATAATAAAGGACACCTTCGGTTTTTGACAAAATGGAGGGATGAACCAACTAAAGATTTAGCATGGTTAATAACAAAGGATATTCTAAGTTGAGCATAACTATATGAGGACTGATGAAAAGTGAAAACATATGGAGAATGCTTCTTTTTTTTCCTTGGAATAATGATGAAGGAGCATCCTATGAGTATTAATAAGGTTTTCATGTTCTTAGTTGAGTCATAGGTGGTCTAGGTATACTAAATAGTTTACCCTCCAAAACTATATTATTTAAATTTTCAAATTTGAAACTATGACTCATAAGCATGTAATAAGACCTAAATATGTCTAGTGGCCAAGATAGTGTAGAATATCAAATAAAATATATTTGGATATCTTATTATATGTGATTTAAAGTTATCTAGATGAGATATGGAGTGTTGCATTCAGTTGTTTGTTAGTAAACTACTAGCTCCAATTTTGGAGTTAGTTGTGTGAGATCTAGAATAGGATTTGAGTTCCAAACTGAGAGATATGAAGATATACGTGTATTTTTTAGGTGAATAATTTATATGAAGGATTTTTAGAATGAAATGAAGCATGATATGTTTTGAATACCATTTTCAAGCTTTTATTTTACACTTTTCTAATGACTATGTTGATGGACCAAATAGGGCAGTGACAAGAAGTTTGATAGTCAATATTTAGAGGGTTATTCTCATTATTTTAAGTGCTCAGATATTTAGATAAGGAAAAAATAAGCCCAATGAAATTTATTTGAGGTCTTGACACTTTATGGTTTGCCCTATAGCTTATTTTGTTTGCAGACTAGGCCCTAACTAGGGTTTCCTATTTCTATAAATCTATATAGTGAAAATTCTTAATTATTTTAAAACATTGCTTTCTCCATTTATTCATTCACTTTAAAAAATTTCAAGGTCAAACTCAATAGGTAAGATCACATTCTAATTCAAACTTGTTTCTAGCCCTTGTATGTATAGAAATTATGAGATAGAGTGCATAAATGGTGTTTTAAGGACAAGGAATGAGTATATAATGGTGTAGATAGTCTTCTTAGGTCATTTTATATTTATCATGTGTGTTTTGAGCTTTATATCATACTTTAACTCTCTACAACTTCCAAAATAGGGTAATAAGAGACTTAATTAGGCATGTCATAGGGGTTATTTGTATTAGTCCATACAAAATGGTCATAGGTGAAACTTAGGTGTAGTGTATGAACCCTTAATGGGTATCAAGATCATGTTTATGATTTTTAATAGCTAGGATTTGAATAAAGTTATGGGTAAAAGATAGGTTCAATAGGGCTACAAGCCCATGAGCCCATCAACAAAGCAAGAATGGCCTCATGGCCTAGTGTGTGCATTTTGACCAATCAAAAGTGTCAATTTAGGTGTAAATAAGTTATATAGGTTATGATTAAGGTATTAATTTGTTATTTTATTTCACTTGAATCATTGTCTTAATTTCCATGTTGTAAACCCATGTTATCTTATGAATGAGACAAGATTACATCTAGTCATAAGCAACAATGTATGAAGGAGTCTTAAAAGTGAGCAAGTGAGTTGTATGCATTTTAGTAGATGGAATTAGAGTCACACCAATCAATGTTAAGGAAATTCAAAAATAAATAAAAGCAATTTAGGAGTACACTCTAATTCAGATTGGTCTTCTAATGATAAAAGAGGATTATGCTATGAATAGGTATGAAGAGGGGTCCCATAGTTCATTATGAGAGTGGTAATATGAACATTACTAGCATCCAAAATAGGAGTGCTAATCCATATATGGGAGACCCTATTAGGATTTTTCAAGTTCATCATGTCTATTGACTAAAACTTAGTGTCATTATCCAATATAAGTCTATGATGAAGGGAAAATAAGAAAGATGAGAAAGCAAAAGACAAAAAGGTGATTAAAACTATACAAGGTCAACTCAGTTGATCTAGTATAGAAATAGGGACTGTAAAACTATATAGGGGTTATTGGGTTAATCCAAAATAGTGTACAAGATGCATAAAAGCTACTAGGTTGACTAAGTCAATCTAGTATAGCAAATAGGGAATTTAAAAAGTCTAAATCAGATTGCAAAATGAAATAATATAACTTTTCAAGTAATGAAAAGTAGTAAGTATTAAAATGAAATAAACAATCAATTGGATTAACACTAGCCAATCTAATTGAAACACATAAAGCAAAATATTTCACTAACACTAGATAATTCAAGATTTTGTACACATAATTAAGTAAAGAGAAAGAAAATAATTTGAAAAGTAAAAATAACTAATTAGTCAAATTGATTGTTAATTACATTATTAAGATATGGTTTTAAATGTGAATGGAAGTTGGCTATAAGTAAGGTACTAAATAGAAATCTAAGGATGGTTTCAGGTAGTTTGGGTTGAAAGGGACTATAGTGTAAATAATATAGGCTTGGTATTGGGGCTTACCATCTCACTTCACACATCACAATGATAAGGGTGTCAGGTGGTTATCTAGAATATACCATTAGCCATGCTTTATACTTGACCATAACATGAAGTCAGCTTCCCCCTTGGTGATGAAATCTAAGTAGGTTAGCCTAGGGTGGATAAAATGTTAAAGTTATTGTTTATGTTTTTGTGATTTGGCCATGTGTGCATAAGATAAAAATAGTGAAACTAAGTGATTAATTAAAAATACCCTAATTAGAATATGCAAACTATTCTAAGCATGGAAGCAATAGGAAAAGAAAGTGCGAATTAATTACTAATAGATATGAGGTTAATTTCAACTTTGAAATAAGGTATAGTGTTGATACTATATACATAAAATATATAATAGGGTTGATAGGGTTGAACCTATATTTTAGATGCAAAGCCTAAGAATGAATTGGGTTGACAATGTCGATCCAATTATTTCAAATAACACATAGAACACAAAACTGGGTCGGTAGTGTCGATCCAGTTGACTTTATAGGAAAAGTTTTAAATACTACAAACTATGAAAGGAAAGATAGAATATAAATAAATAGAGAAGTAAAAAAGGAAACTTGGTAGATCAGAGATGTAATGAAGGAATATTTTTGAAGGACCTTGAAGTATGCTTGAGAAACGTACAAACTAGGTCAATAGAATCAATCAAGATATATATAAACCTATTGAAAAAGTGTTAAAACTATAAGGGGTTAATTGGGTTGACTTAGTAGCTTAAACTGGGTGTCTAAAATGTTAGAAACCAATATTGGGTCAACTGGGTCGATTCAGTTACCTATTTTTAGAAACCCACACACAAATAAAAATAGTTGGGTTGACAAAATTAATCCAGTATGTCAAAATATATGAGCAAAATGATGATCAAAAGAATTACTAAAAGAATGAAAAAGTAAAATAAATCTTATAAGGGTTAGTTTCAAATTAGGTTCACCATAATGTATGCAATCATAAATGCATCATGTCTATAAATCAATCTTGGCTCAAAAATGATAAATCATACTTATACTTATGATTGGGGATACGCTTGTTAAGTGAGAGAATGACTAATATGGAGATCCACTAGACATGATTATGGGATTAGTTGTCACAACATATCATGATAGGAAGGGTCTCAAAGTCTACAGTTTAACATAATTGCACAATAACCCTAATGGAGTCTTAAAGTTTAAAGCATTCACTTTATTCTAATAACAATAAAATAAATCTAATATAGTGCACATCAAATCTTGTGGCACAAATGAGGGGTTAGAAATAATAAAATAAACATGTATTATAAGACATATACTCACATTAATGTATATGGAATCCTAATACATGGGAGAAGAATACTAATACATTATCTATCTACTCATACAAAGGAGAAATAAAGTTAGGAATACTTACCTTTGAAGATGAACCCATCGAGCCTCAATCTCTCCCTTGGCCAAGGTGCTTCTCAAGAGATTTTTGTGGTATGTAAGGATAACCAAGAGAAATAATCTCTAGGCTACACAACCTATCTAAACATTCAAAATAATTCTCCACAAGATAAGATCTATGTCTCCAATGAAAAGTATGGACCCTTAATATTTATTCCTCAAGTAGAATGGCCAATAAGTAAATGTTTTCTTACACTTCTTCACTAATAATTTTTCTCTTATTAAATGGTAGTAAATGAACTTGTATATATAAGTGAATCTTATTCAAAATCCTCTTGGTAATGTCAGCTATGCAAGGTCAACCTAGTTGACCTAGTGTGTTTTTGGGGACAAATCACTAAGTCTGAGCTAGTTCATTCAAAAGGCTAATAAGATAAGAAAGTGAAAATTACCCCTCAACTATACTAGGTTGTCCAAGTACAACCAATCGTCTAAAAGGGTGTTAAGGAAAGAAAAGGAGGAATAGAAATAGGAAAATAATAAAATAGGTAGGACTAATAAGAATAAGCTTAGGGTTAATGGTTTTAGGAGATAAGTGTGTAGATGGCAAGTGGAAAAAGAGACAACAATCTTATGAAGCATCGATGGTCTACCCACCCCTTTTTCGATGTACCTCTTAAGGCATGCACTCATAGAGATTGAGACTTGATAGGTTCTTACAAGATATAAAGTGTCAGTAATAAATAATTTTTTTAAAATATTATATGTGTATATAAATAATTGATTGTATGTAAGTTATTTTATTTAAAACTTGTATCATTATTTGAGTAATGTAATTTATGTTTTGATTAGTTTGAGATGCTTGAGTCACATTATGAATAGAGTGATAATATTGGGTATAAATAAATGGAAGAATATAGCAAGATTTAATGTTGACTGGGGGTAATAAATGTTTCATCAACCATTTTTGTAGTTAAGTTAGGTATGGTATAAGATAAATCATTGGGGGAGGTTAAAAAGACTTTTCCCAAAGCATGTAGAAATGTTGTATTTAGAAGGAGTTTCAATAAAGGGAACCATCATGATGGAATTTATTTGTTTAAGGCATTTTAATAGATGTTTAGAATGCTATTGAAGGTATATTTTCATCTTATGAGTGTAATTTCAATAATATTCAACATCACCCTTAGAATCACAATCTTCATAGGGTTACGTTATAGCCATATATTTTAGGTTAACATGAAGGATACAATTGATACAATTTTTTTTTGTCATATCCATATTTAAATCATTAGAATGATGATATTTAGAAATGGAAAAAATGAAATGCATAAGGATTTTGAATATTATTATTAGTGTTAGTCATGAACATATCATTAGGATTATGAGATTTATATCCTTAGAAACCATTGAAGTTTTGATTAAATTTTATTTATTAATTATTGTTTAGGAATTCCATTGTAGGAATGGAATTATATATTTTATTGATGCTAAAGGTAAATATTTTTTTCAAATAAGGTATGTTTAAAAAATAGAGAGAGCTAAGAAGATATAGAAATGAAATGTGAAAACAACCAAACACAATAGTGGGGTAAGATTCACACTAGGTTCAGTAGAATGTATAAAGGGAAAATGAAAGAAAAAATATAAATATCCTCTAAGATTAGAAAAGGGATAAGATGATACTAGATCAAATATAAACACAATATGATGTGCCACAAATTGGTTGAGGTTATAGGCAAGTTAAATTTTTAAAAGTGGGGATCAAATATATTATTAGGAAACATATGCAATGAACTGATAAACAAATAAAACCTAGATACAAAATATAAAGGAATAAAACTAAAGAGATAAATTTCATTAGGTGGTAGTAAAGAGGTATCTAAATTATGGATTTTAACCAAGATGTATATAACTAAGGTTATAATGACATGAAAGATAACATAACCCAAGATAAACATGGGAAGATAATAACTAATAATATAAATTATGGATATATAAACCAAATAAAAGAAAGTGTTTATAAATAGGGATATTTAGCTTGGGTTGACTTGTTATTGCTTAAATATTCCCCTTGTCTCAAGTATCACTTTAAGAGAAATTTTGTAGGTGAATCTCAATATATAAAGAATGAGATCTAAATATCCTTAATTACGGACACCAAATACTAGGTTTACCTTGCTAGGTATCCTCTTACCTTAAAAATATGAAGGCATTATATAAACATAAAACTCCACAAGTATAATCTCTTATACCCTAATTCCTCTTATTCTACTATAGTTAGGTTTTGTGTGAAAGCAGAGTAGAAAGATATTGTACTTATATAAAAATGAAATATAAGAACCCTATATATGGATCCAACTCCTAAAAGTGACTTATAAAATATGTCAATGAATTCAATCTATATCAATATAATACAAATAAATAAAATGAAAACAATAATGTGTTGTATATGACCGATAAAATACAAAAAAAAACTATATTAAGTGGTGGCAATGTATCTAGGAAGGGACCACAATTGATAAAAGGATAGTGTTGACCAAGGCTGATTTCTTATAAAATATAATAATGCATATATAGCTTACTTGACATGGTTGAGTTAGTAGTTAAAATGCATTAAACTAGGTAAAGGAGGTTGAAAAAAGGAAATAGATAACTGAAGGAGGTTAGACTAATAAAATAGCATGAAAATTAGAATAAATATGTATAACAAGTGATCATATAAAAATACCTCACAAATTAAAATTATCTAGTCCACACCTATCTTGTGCACTCCTTAAGATATGCACTCAGGGAGATTGATGCATTGATGAGTCCTATAGGATAAGTCATCAATAACTAGAAAATATAAAGGGTATACATAATACCCTTTATAATATTTAATATGTTTATGGTAATAATATCTACCAATTCATTCTTCATATGCTCTAGAGTGTCCATGTACATAACATTATTTATTTAAGGTGAGGTGGTGTTTCAGATTTTTTAGGATTTAATATATCTAAACAAGCTAAAAATAGGGTAATTTCAATTTCATAATATATATCATTAAATATACAAATTTTAATGTAACATAAGATAAATATTGAGCTTACTAAATATAAAAATGACTAATAAAAAATGGTATTTAGTTGATATTCTATTTTATGATGTTGTCTAGTTGTGTATAGTCATATGATATGCTATGAAATGGTTATATAATCTCTTGGATTAGGGAATATAGTGTTAAAATATAATAAGATATTCCCAATAGAGGTTAGACACCTATGACAACCTATCCCATCCATTGTTTACCTGATTTTCCTTATGTAATTTGTTGATATGTTGTACCATATATCTCTATGCCTACTTGTTAAGATTATTTTTGAGTAAATATAGATAATTAATATTTTTTTCAAATTTATATTTTTAATTCCTTTACCTTTAAACTCAAATCCATTTTAAAAACTTATTTAATCTATAAAAATGGGTTATAAAGATGTGTTGGATAGCCCCCAAAAAACTCCACTGATATTTTGAACATTTCCTATCTTGTAATACTCTGAAGAGGGATAAAATAATATGTAGTTCTCCCACATGTGTGAATGTGTGCTCAATACTATTATATTAGAATGCAATGTAATTTTTTGAATTTCAATAGTTGAAAATATACAACATTGACCTTGTGCTAGGTGTTCATACTTATATTAGGGACTATTCCTTTAAGGGTTTTTTAGATTTATATGCCTTTCATAGTGACTCAATGGTGTTCAAATTAATTCCCAATGCTTTCTAGATAGGAGTATATATAAATGGACTTAGACTTGATGTGCATATATAAGTGACTTTATGGGTAATTTCCCACCATAAAAATAACATGTGAACTATGTGAGCCAACCAAAGGGAGGGATTTGAATATGAAAATTACCATTTGAGGAACCTAGGGAACTACTTTAAATGGAAAAAAATTACAATAATAGGTAACATCCAACTATTACCATCACTATCTAGGATTTAATAAGTAATAATCTAGAATATGATGATAATTTGAATAGGATAATATATTTTTATGACATAGACTAGGGAGATTCTAAGTACAAATGTTGAAAAATTGGGAAGTATAGATAGATGAGTGGCTAGATAGAATGTGAGAAATATTCAAATGTGTATGTATAGGTCATGTATATCAAATATAGGTCAAAATTGATGTTTCCAAGTGTTAAATATAAAATTTACGTGTCTATAGGTGGACATGATAAGATAAAAGTGTAATAAGTAGGAATTGGTGAATTAAATTATGTGTTAAATGCCTCAACTTTATTTTATTACATTCAAGTATCAATATGGGTAGTTAATAGTTGAAGTTTCTTCCTAGACTATCTTTTGGGTACATTTAATATATTTTTTCCACTTATAAATATTTTCAACATGAGGTGCAAGCCTTTATGTATAAACCTATTGTGTAAATGGAAAACGTGTTATGGTATTATAAAACATGTTATTTTAGTGGAAAAACATGCTAATGTTAATGTAATTGACCATACCTCTATATATAATTAATCTAATCCACTCCCCAAGTGTGACATTTATGGAGAGATATTGATTGGCATTATATATATATATATATATATATATATATATATAAAATACATTTTCACCATCTATAACACTAGATTATATTTTAATTATTTCATTTCCGCTTCCAAAATCCTAACCT
This sequence comes from Torreya grandis, assembly GCA_037957365.1. Taxonomy (NCBI): domain Eukaryota; kingdom Viridiplantae; phylum Streptophyta; class Pinopsida; order Cupressales; family Taxaceae; genus Torreya; species Torreya grandis. The sequence goes on along the minus strand of JARHVA010004724.1, from coordinate 16,140 downwards.
TATATAATTATCAAAGCCATCAAATGTGTTATTACATAATTTTTTAACATTACCATCCTCCCTAGGTGTTTCATATTTTATTTCATCATTACATGGGTATAAATAGTTTGCATTATGTTTCCTCAACTCTTTCCACTTGATAACCCCTTCCTTTTACCTTTTTTTAACACTTACCTATCTAATATAAAACTCCTTGGTATTAAAAACTACTTCCTTATTTATATGAAATGTAGCTTTTAACAAAATGATATAGACAATATGGAAAATTTGGAGAGTGTTATAAATCCCTCCCCATACTTCAATTTTTTTTTATTTACATGCCATTGGGATTATATTATTGTAATATATAATTTCAAAACTAGAATTATATAATTTTTTATCTACTTATTATTCACTAGAACCATGGTTTTCCATTGAATAGCCTCTAAATTGATCCATATTTTCATCCACCCTAAGTGGGATATCCATGTCAAACAACTACTAAACAAAATAAAGAGCAATCAATCTATGTAGATAATGTTTAGGAAAAATAATGAACCTTTGAGGTATATAGTATAATATAGGTATAATCATTCTTTATAAACCAATCATCTAGGTTTTATATACACTAATTTTCCACACCACTAAGTTTAAGAAAGGATTGGGAACTATTATAGATCCTCAAAGGTTTTTCCATTAATTACTTATAAACAAGAATTGAAAAATAATTTTAATAGTGAGGATTTTTTTAATAGTCATATCCATCTTAATTTGTGTATACTATTGTATGGGTATTCCATTTCTTCCTATAACTTGAAATAATAATAATAATTATGTTATAAATAAAAATAAAATAACAAATAAGCTAATCCAGAAACTAGGTGGATAATCTACATTGAGCTTCACCAACATGGATTGTATGACTCCTAGCTCAACAATGATTAGAAGATGATTGTTATAGGTTATTTTAAATGATAAAAAAAAAGTTTTTAAAATGAAATTTATAACATATTTCACATAAAAATTAAGCATAAGAATAATCAAAGTGCAAAATTAACATAAGAATTATCCTAAGGAAACCTAATGTGAGAAGAATTCAAATGGGTAAGAAAATTTCACTCCAATTTCACTATTTAATGAACGTAATGTGTTGGATGATACAAAATATAGAACTCATAGTAAAAATTATCACTAATAATTTATAAAAGTCTTACATATAATACTAATATACACTTATTAGACACTTCTCAGAACTCTTACACAGTTGAATAAATCATCTACAAATATAAAATAATGAGACACAAAAAATAAAGTCTCAAACTTGTAACTTGCAGTGTGAATCCAAATATAATACTTATCACTGCATTTTGTGATGATCCTCTACCTTGAAAAATAATTTTATTTATGATCTTTCAAATTTAGATTCTACCAAGAAGCTCTAACAAACCATCATTGATAATTAAAAACATTTTCAATGATTCCCATTCTTTTGTTTTATCTCATGATGAAACCACTAGAATATGTAAAATTATGGTCAGGTAACTACTAGGGTGGATAAAAAAAATTCACCTAAAAACACTTATGGTTATATAACCACTAGGAAAGTTGTGTAATTGCCAGGATAGAAATAGTGGTGGTTCAACTATCTACGATAAACCCTCCATTTAAAGCGCTGAAAACTCACTAAATTCATCACTATGATTATGTCCATATAACCTCCAAAATGAATCTACCATTATAACATACATGATATATTTTTTTGATATGAAATTTCTTACAATAATATATTATAAAAATTAATTACATACAATTGGGTATAGTGGAAACATATAGTATACATGACTAGTACATTAGGATCTAAGTATGGATCATATCTTCTTAGTTTGAGGCTTTTAATTCCTTAAAAGGTTTAAAATTTTTGTGAGTGAAAAAGTATATTCACAACATATTATTTCAAATATCATTTGTTCTTTTTGGGTAGATGACCATTTAACACAACCAACCATTATTTTTAATCCTCATCACCTTATCCTTTCATTCTTCTACAGAACAATATCCACCATTTTAAACTAACTATTTAAAGCAAGGTATTTAATTGAAGGTATAAAAAACCTTTAATATTTATTGTTTAACATATAAGTTTATAAAATATGTAATTTACCAACATTTATAACTAAATATATCTTCATATAAGGAGACAAATCAACCCTGAAAGCATTCTAACTCACTTGTCATAGATTTTCAAATAGACCATACCTAAGATGCATAAGCTTCTCAAACTTATCTTGGAGCCTTTATTTACTCAATTACAAACATACCTTATCTCTAATATGTAAAAAATGTTCATTCCTATCTTGATCATCTATTTCTTTATAATTGGACTGAGACTCCTTCAACCTCTCTTGCACTCAAAGTTGAGTTTGATGAATATTCTTAATGAATCTCTTAGATTTTTGGACCTCTAGATCCATGTTCCCATTTCATATGTATGTATATATCATACAAACATAAAATTCACATGATTTATATAGTTAAATAAAAAAATTAAATTAGTTTTACTAGTATAATAAGGCATTGGCCTATTGCAGGAATGTTGAATACACACCAATTTTTCATCATAAAACATAAGATGCTTCCAAGTATACACTTTTAATAGTTGTACCAAAATTATGTTAACAACCTTATTTTGACCATAAATTTATGCATGAAAATAGATATATTCTTTCAAATTGGTATCCATATTATCCCACAATGAGGACCAAATTATTTAAATAAACCTTGAGTCATGATCTAAAACAATAGAAATAGGAAAACAAAAATGAACCCACACATTATTAAAAAAACCTAGTTTCATCAATAACTTTGAGAGTATACTTGTGAACAAGGAATACATAGAGAGGATATTATTATAGATTTAGTAAATAAAATCAAAACAAAATAAACATACTAAACACTAACTCCTCTAGCCTAGACACTAGGGAGAGCATGGGTAACGAGCACACAATGAAAACACAACTAGAAAATAAAATAAATCTTCCTTTTACCTTATTTTTAGCTTTAAAACTACTTGTTGAGTTGTCTTTCTTGGCTATGTGCTCAATAAATATTTTTTAGTGAATCTCCATTAATCCACCTCTCCTTGGAACCTTGATAATGTTGGTTGGCTTAGCTTGGCTTAGCTTATAAAATTGGCATGGTGACATTTCTATGAAGATTATTGGAGTATTTTGGAATAATAACATTGCACTAGAAAAGCTTGAAGATCAATGGGTGAGGCCTTCTATTTATATCCTCCAAAGTAACTCTCACTCAAATTGAGTTAGATTAAGATTAAGCATGGTTGAGTTCAAACCAACCCTAATTGAGTTGATTCTAACCCCAATTGAGTTAAGGAGGCAACATGTAATTTTGATTTTTAATTAATAGACATGGCTCACAAATTTAAATATTCGTTAGATATTTTATGAGAGTTGACAACTCACAAAAGTAATGATGAAGAATTTTGATATTTTGAATTTCCATTTTTAGATATTCATTAATTGAAAATGGATTATTTAGATAAACATTTAATGTTTTTTAATTAGTTGATTCATTTTTATTAGCACTTTATCTCTTTTATGAATTTTTCAAATTCCCTACTTAATGGGTCTAGGCCAAACTGTTAGTTGTTAGGTTGCAAGGTGATTGGGGATGAATATGTGAGAGGTTATTATTGAATACAAGATAAACCACAAATAGGGATGTATCAACATGATTATAAGCACTAATTAATGATGTGTGAAAAAAATTGGGACATTTAGTGATTTCTAGGATTAATTTACTCTATTTAGTAGAAATTAGTTTGAAGTCCTGTTGGAAGCTAGTTGTGGCTAGAATGGGGTGCCTACAGTTTCCTCTTATTTAGAAAGGTATATAAATATATAGTCATAGTAACATATTATCAAATAATGAAAAGGTATTTAATTCTTAATGCCCTAATAGGTGATGGATGAGCCCTAGATGCCCCCTACAGGGATCAAGTGGCAAATAAGGTCAGTGATCAGTCCTCAAAAGAAGGAAAATTATGGAAAAGAAAGGTAAAAGGGGGTGGATAAGAATAATTTTCCCAAAGGTAGTTAGAATTACTAGCATAGTGAGATGCTCTTGTTGGGTAGATAAAAAGGATGATTTACCCAAAATTGGTTATAATCATTGGCATAGTGAGGTAAAAAGATAATGATTTACCCAAAGGTAGTTATAATCATTAGAAAAATTAAAAAATATCCCATTTGAGCTAAACAAATAATGATTTTCCCAAAGGTGGTTATAATCATTAGCACAATGAAAATTTGCATTAGTAGGGAAAGATAAGGGCAATGATTTTCTCAAAGGTAGTAATAATCATTAACATCCAAATAGATTTAAACACAATGATTTTTCCAAAGGTGGTTATAATCATTAGCATGATAGTTTGGGATAATATCAAAAATCATAAAAAGGGACTTACGTATGAAATCCATACTCACAAAGTAAGAGTATGATAGTATAAAGGATATGCATGAATTTGAGATGCTTACTAGTATCGAGATACACATTCTAAATAGAAAATACTAAAACTATTTCATGATTCACCTAGTCTAAATTTAGGAAATGATTGGATAAATTAGGAATTTGTCAAGTGACCAAGGATAATTACCATGACATCATTGCTTGTAAAATACTATGAGCTAATTTTTATTGTATAAAATGATGGTAATCATTATTATATAGAACACCACAATAACTTAGATATAATATGCCTAAGGATTGACATGTGATCCAGTAAACAAGTTAAAATAATGCACCAATAATAAAAATAATGATGATAATGTTGATGTATGGATATGGATGGAATTAATTATAATACACAAGAAATCACCCAATGAACACATATAGACTAAGTAAATGCATAATAATGAAATAAAATAAATAGGAAATAAATAAAAAACCAATAATAAATAAAATACCAATAAATAAAAACACAACAAAACACCAAGAAACATAAAATAAAGAAACAACAAAATAAAATAATGAGAAAAAATGAACAAACACAAACAATGGTTAATCAAAATATTAGTGCAAATAAAAAACAAATTGTTTGTGCATGTGTAATAGATGTGTTACTCTTGGTGATAGGGTGACCCCTAAACTAGGCAATAATGACATAGGTATAACAATACAATAACAATGGCACAAAGTTTCCCCTAGGCTATAAGGAAGCAAATACACAAACAAGATGAAATACATTGCCCCTAGGCTATAAGAGAACAAAAAAATAGACAAATGAGGGGAATAGAAGAAAGGGAAGGGGTAGCTAAGATGACTCCATATGCACTAAGAAAGTGGAAGTTACCTACATATTTCCATGGATAGAAGATACAATATGAACTTCAGGCCAGATGTAGTTCTCCTAGGATATGGGATAAGAGAAAATGATGAGCCAAAAAATATGATATGAGAATGGTCTCAAAAAATGGTAAGAGAGTTTGAAATAGAGAATAATCTTAAAAATGGTGAGAGCATAAGATGAAGCTTATTTATCATTAGTGTATCAAAGTAGAACACATAATGCACACAATAGGATCTTGAAAAATGGCAAGAGTGTAAAGTCAAAGGCCAAGAAGGATGTGGAAACTAAATGATAAGTGGTTACTCATAAGATAGTTATGGGTCCATGGATCCTTAAGGAAAAGAAGTGATTGAAAGAGAAAGGAAGGTGTGGCTAAGCTAACCCAAGATATCCCATGTATCTAGGTATTATCTATATAGTCTGTGTAGACGTCAGGCTAATGTAGTTCTCCTAGAAATGGAAGGAAAAATACCAAGGTGGTCTATAAATAAACTAAACAAAGAAGATGGCCCATCCCAGAAAATTGATGAATTTATATCTCACAGGGAAATTCTAAGCCAATTTTCATGATTTTTTTAATTTTTAAGATTTTTTTATATATTTTACAAATGTTTTTGAAATTTTTTATGCATGTCAACTCATTTAAAAATGATGAGATACTAAATAGTCTAACTCATAAAATAGTGAGATCATGGCTTAAGTTACTCTTTAAATGGTGAGATCATTTAAAATTAAAAATGTTCACAAAATAATGAGAGCATGGAAAAAGGGTTACTGAGCTAACCTCAATGTGAATTGAGTACTACCTACATAGTACTAGTAGGACCTCAAGTCATTGTAGTTCTACCTTCATAGTAAAGGAATCCAAATAAGTATTAGAAATTTCATGAATTTATGAAAATGGCACAATATAGTATAGTAATGGAAGAGTGATGTGGAAAGATATGGTAAAAAAATTTCTCCTAATTTGCCCATAGGTGGTTATAATTAGGGAACAATGATATGAGACACTAATTTTTCCAAAGGCTATTATAATTAGTAGAACACATAATGAAACAAAATAATAAATGAAGGGTAGAACTACCAAACCACTATCATACTAGTCCAATATATTGAATGTGTCTAGAATAATGAATCAACTATTGAAACTTGGTTTGAATCCCCTCACTAAAAGTGATCAAAGAACCAATGAATCATTACCAAGGTCAAAAGGGGTGGGTAGGGAGGGTAAAAACAACTTTGGTCTTTAGTGAAGGTATGGTAGAATGGTATACAATATGTTATAAATATGAAGATGATATGGTAAAACATAAGCTAGAACACTTTAGGTGCCTTAAGTAAAATAATGCTTGAGGTGTATTATGCTTATGGGCTTATCAAGTTCATCTCCATTTAGTGTAGTGAGCCTATACACTCTAGAACTATAATTAGAAATAATGACATATGGTCCTATCTAATTGGGTTTGAACTTGCCCTTCTTCTCTTTGGTCATGGTTTTATTTAGGTTTTGTTTGAGAATAAGATCCCTAAGATTGAACTCTCTATGTTTGATCCACTAGTTATATTGGCCATAGAGTCTCTTTTGGTATGCTTGAAGGCTATTGATAATGACCATGTGTTTTTCATCAAGAAACTCTAGATCTTATATATGAACTACTCTATAATATTCATCATCTAGGATGTGTTTCAATATAATACATAGAGAAGGTAACTCAAACTCGATGAGAATAATGGACTTAGTACCATAGACTAGGGAATATAGAATGAATCTAATTTGATTATGATAATTAGTGCAATATGCATATAGGGTGCAAAATATTTAGAGGTGCCAATCAAAGACATAATCATTGAAAATATTTTTAAGGAGTTTAATAATGGTTTTATTGGATGCCTTTGTTTAGCTATTACCTTGTGGGTAATATGCAATAGAAAAATGTTATGTTATACTCAACATAGAGTGATTTGACACCCTTATTTTTAAATAATCTATCATTATTAGATATAATGTCATATGGGATACCATAGCGGTAAATGAAATGTTTAAAGATGAATTTGGAAATCTATTTTCCAATCATGTGAAGGGTATAATTTCAACCCACTTAGTGAAATATTTAGTGTCAGTAAGGATGTGTTTATGGCCATCATATGAGGTAAGGTTAATATTCCTAATGAGATCAATTCCCCAAGTTGTAAATGGACATGGTGTAAGAATCAATTTTAGTGTTTTGTCCATGATATAGATCAAATTGGCATGCCTTTGACATTTATAACACCTTTTGACATAAATAGTTACATTTTCTTCCATAGTCAGCCAATAGTAACTAGTATATAGGATATTTTTGGCTAGGATAACCCTACTAGTGTGGGAACCACATACTCCTTCATGAACTTTTGTCAATGCTAATGTGGATTTTGACAAATTTAAACAAAAAAGAAAATTTCCATCAAAGATTTAGTGGTAAAAGATTGGGTGATGTAGGGTATAGAAAGAGGTTTGATGTGTAAAGGATTTTTGTTATTTAAATGATAGGTCTGGTGGCATGCTATGGTCATGAAGGTATTTATATAGCTTTGAGTACCAAATAGAGATAGGACCAACAATATCATAGATCATTATGATGGTCAAAGATTCATGAGTAGGCACTAGAAGATTTTTAATGAAGAATTGATATTATTTTTCCTTGTCTATGTGGCAGATTAAATAACTAATGGTTTTCATGGTATCCATCATCTTGTTACTAGTCTTAGGTATGTGTTCAAATTGTACATTGGTGATTTACTATTTGATAACATTAGTTATGGGCTTATATGAAACCAAATTATCATCTTTGGTCTAAAAGTGGGCTATAACCTAATTAATGATTAATTGAGAATCACCATAAACTATGAGATGTTAAATATTCCATTGTGATGTTTGACGAAACCCTATAATAAGTACTTTGTATTTAGCCATGTTATTAGTACAAGATAAGGTAATACAAAATTATTTGGGAATAAGATCCCCATTTGGTGTAAAAAATAATAGGAATTCCCTTGATTCATGTGGTGTGAATGATCCATCAAAATACAAATTTTAGTGATACTCCTTAGGAAGTGTTTCTATGATGGTCATGATGGACACGTATGGGAACTAAAAAGTGAGTGGTGCAATATCTATAAGGGGAGATTCAACAAGCTGATCTATAAGTACTTATCCTTTTATATATTTTTGGTTGACATAATTGATCATAAAATCACTTAGAATCATGACCCATTTATCCATGTAGCCTTGTAAAACAATCTTGGATAGTAAATAATTAAGTGTATGTACTTTGGAAATAAATGCAATCTTATTATTAAGCATGTAATACCACAACTTTTGGGTTGTAAAGACCATAACTATTTTTTTTATTAGTGTATAGTTGTGTTCATATGTGACCAATGTACAACTAAGATAGTACATGGTATGATCTTTTCCATTGTCATCATGTTAAGCTACAAGTGTCCCCAAAGCTTTATCTATGGGAGATAGGTATAATAGAAATACCTTTCCTGGCATTGGTGGTAAAAAAATAGGTAGATTGGAAAGATAATCCTTTAGGTGTTGAAAGGTTTTTTGGAAATATTCATCCCAAATAAATGTAACACCTTTCTTTAGTAAGTGAAGGGGTCACATTTATCATCCAATTATGTAATGAAGCATCTGATAGACTAGATTTTGCCTTAAAAACTATGGAGTTTCTTCAAATTAAAAGGTGACAACATCTTGATAATGGTTTATACCTTGGAAGGATCAACTTTAATGCCTTGACAAGATACGATGAAGCCTAATTTTTTTCCTAAAGTGACACCAAATATGTAGTTATTAGGATTGAGTTTGACCTTGTACTTATGAATTCTTTCAAATATATTTTGTAACATGACTAGATGATCGACATGGATCTTTAATTTACTCAATATGTCATTGAAATAGTCTTAAAAAATGTCATGAACCATATCATGAAATATGATGGTTGTGGATCTTTTATATGTGTCCCCAACATTCTTGAGATCAAATGGCATAACCTGATAGCAAAACATTCCCCATAGAATGGTGAAAGCTATCTTGTATTAATTTACTAAAGAGATCTTAATCTGATTATACCCTAACAATCCATCATTAAGTGAAACATTTCATACCCTCTTGTGGAGTAAACTATCATGTCGATATTCAATAGAATAAAGTCATCTTAAAGGCAAGAGTTATTTATATCTTTGAAATTAATGTGGATTATAATCTTTTATGGATTTTTACTAACAAGTATAACATTTGAGATCTATTATGACTAGTTATTAAGTCATATGCTATTTAATTTCAATATTTTTTCCAACTCTTTCTAAACTACTATAGCAATATGAGGATGCATCTTGCATAGTTTATGCTTCACATGTTTGGCATTACGATGCATAATAAGATAGTATACAACCAATGTAGGGTCTAAAACAAGCATGTCTAAATAAGATCATGTAAAAATGTCAACAAACTCCCTCAAAAGGGTTGTAAACGCTTCATGCTCCTCCTTAGTGAGGGACATGCCTAATTTTACCCATTTTGGGCCATCTAGAGTCTTGATGTTAACTTCTATAGTATATTCTATGAAGAGAGTCGAGCCATCTTATATAATGGTTAGAAATGATGTGAATTATCTTGTAATGATAAAGTTCTATGGTGTTAATGGTTATTCATGCTCTCCTAAATAGGTTGAATTTGATTCTCGTAATGGAAATGATGGCCATGTCACAAATACTATAGGAAATTCCTAAGAAATTTGATGAAAGGCATATTGTTCTATTGAATTGAACTCAGACCTAAAATAATTTCATCATTGGTGGCCTCCTAAGATTCTTTTGAGGAAAGGTGAAGACTCCCATCTAATGGTACCCAAAATAGGTTTTCACCAAAATACTATCCTTTCTCTTTACTTTTAACCTGGTCCAAAAGTGCCTCAAATATGTTTTCACTTTGAGACCTTGATGTTTTATTTTTTGTTTTTGGCTAATGGTGTTTAGACATTCCGCAAAATAGGTTGTAGGGTCCAGTTTGATATATAACCCTTGTTTGTGGGATCCCAATGGAACATTGTCTCTTAAGCATAGAAAATTACAAAATGCTTCATCATTCTCAAACTCATCTACAAGCATTATGGATTCTTATTGGTCCCAATTTATAAGTTAAGGATGATAAAGAGGAAGTGGATTATGTTGGATTATTGGGGTAATGGTAAAAATGGTATGGGTGTCAAATAGGTTGGTATTAATAAGGTCTTCATAAACTCTATGATTGGAGTCTACTTCACTACTAACATCATCATCACTAGATGTTCACTTTGGAACATGAATAAGATATGTGGGGTCATGTGGTTTAAATCTAAGACCATAATTTCCTTTATACCTATTCATAAAAATTGGGTCAAGAGTATCCTACTGATTTACTGCTAGGCCTCCACCTTTATAGGCTTGGTTCTCCATGATCCTATTAGGGATGGGATATTTGTATTTTTTGTATCATTCAACCAAGTTGTTTTTATATAACTAAGATTCATTATTAGCAAGTGGGTCCTATTCTTGGATAGTGGTTGGTGTGAAAATAATAGGTGTTGGGATATGAATCTTGATTTTTCCTTTTGCATTGCCATTCCATGAAAGGTGGCCTAAATTTAGGACTTCCATAGGATTTAGGGTGTTATGGAAACTTGGCAATGTGGAATGTGTCATGGGTTAAATTCTCTCTTAGACCATTAGTTAAGAAGGTAAAATGATTAGAAATTTCAAGATGAGGAATATGTGAAGATGAAGCAAGGATGTTAAGGTGTATAAAATTGAACTATAACAATTTGACAAGTATTTATTTGTATTTTTCCATCTTGGCCACTAGATCTAGGACAAAATGGTAGATGTTACTTTCATATTTAGCCTCCAAAATTTTGTAATATTCATAGGGATGAAAACATCCATTGATAGTGACCTTCATGCCTGAGTACAAGAACTTGAGGCACTAGTGTAATGTCAGAGGGATTGCATAAATATCATGTATCTAAGGTCTACCAAAAAAATTAGGATAGGTCTAGGTCCAACACATGGAAAAGTATATCACAGGTCAAAGGCCCAATGACAAATGGTAAGATTATGGTGCCTTATGATTCTCATTCTTCATTGTCATAGGCTTTGATGGTAATATTTTTTGTCAATAGATCAAATATTGTATATCTTAGATGTTTGATAAGATTTAAAGACACAATATTTAATCCCAATCCATTATCTATGAGGACACATTTAACTTTGTGTCATGTGATGATAAATTCAATGTATGATGTATTATTATGGAGAGGACCAAGGGATGACATATCACTTTGGTCAAAGGTCATTTATTATCCTAGGGCTAGATGTCTATCCAAATCTTGGAATTTGTATGTGGTTATGTCATTTGTAACTTGGGATTGGCTTAGGAGTTCCATTAGGATATTATCATGGATAGTAGATGCACATAACAAATCTAAAATGGAGATTTGTGAATGTGTATTCTATATTCATTCCATTTTATTGTATTTATTTTATTTAATAGTGGTAAATGGATTAGTCCTAGCAAACACAATGGGTTATATTGGTCATTGGGTGGATGTTATGGGCTTGGGATGGCAATATTAGAATATTGAGTTGTGATTACATAATTAGGATTAGATATAGGACTGTTGTAAGATGAAGATGATAGAGATGTGCCAGATAGGATAAGTCTTAATTGATAGTGCACTTGGTTGTGGTCATGAGGCAAGGATTAACTATCAGTATAAAGACCTGAAATAGTAATCCCTAGTTTTTTTGTACTTGGTTACAATCCCATATCAAGGAAGGATTATTGGCATAGGAAGGATGATTGGTATTATTTATAAATGGTCTTGGTCTATTAGTAGTTGGTCTAGGATTAATGATTATGGTAGAAACATGACCTCCCACAATATGACCTACAAATTTTTTTGTAGTTATGTGAAACTATGTGGTAAGTCTATTGGTTGTTGGGATCATTTTGGCCTTGGTTCCTCCCATTTAGTTGAAATTTTTCTTGTTTATACTTATATTGATGTTGTTTCTATGTTTATTGTTGATACTATTGTTATTTTTATTCTAGTGTTCATTATTATTATTTTTATTTAGTATTATAACAATACAAAAAAGGGTTTTTATAGATACCTAGGTTATGATTGGACATGGACATTCTATTATCCAATTTAATCCCCCAATTTTCTATCATATTTTATATGAGGTGATTCAAATGAACATAACAACATATTTAATTTCCATGAACATGATAGTATTCAGATAACTCATACTCTTTGTAATAATCTAGATATAGAATACCTTAGGATAGTTCTTGAAAATTGGCCAACTAATCATATTAGTTATGACTAGATTGAGAAACACTACTTCAATAGGCTCACCAAGGTCATTGGAGAATCAAGGACTGGGTCTTATTCTTGGATGAGGGGTTTTACAAAAGTTGTGGTTTCTATATTTGTGAAGATAGTTTAGGTTGTTGTGTAGGTTATGCTTGTTGAATAGGTTGTTAATGCTGAGTAAGTTATATTTACAACATAGGTAGAGTAAATGATGTTTACACCATTTGGATATGGTGTGACTCAATTTCTTCATTTTTAATAACATTATTATTATAGTTCTATTTATTATATTTCTCATAGTTATTTGGATTGAGCTGGTGAAGATGATTGCATTTAGAATTGGTTATGATTTTGGTTCAATGAGGTTAACTTGATAATACATTTATTAAAAATGATTTTTTTAATATATAAACCTTTTTTAATGATAAATTTTAAGGTATGCATGCATTTAAGCTCAAGATGATAGGATATATCACTGTGGAAATTTATAGTAAACATAGTGACTAATTATTTATTTAATAAGTTGTGGTTGAAGTGAATATCAAGTGCTTTCCATCTCTATAGATAAATTATAAATATCTCACTAGATTTTTTCTTTGATTTAATCAAATATACTAATGAAATATCATGCTCAAGATTATACGATAAATGTTGCACAAATTTGTTTGAGAGGTCATTAAAATTAGATATAGAATTCTTTGGAAATTTGAGGAACCACTCCAAGGTTTGTATTAATAGACTGTGAGGAAATAAAAGGAGTAAGTAAATGTCACTATAATCCACTAGCTAGCAAGTAACAAATAACTCTATTAAATTACTTTATGGTCTCTTTTACTCTTCTATTTATCAAATTTTAGTGGCTCATAACCTAGAGGAAATGGTATCTAAAGATACTCCATGTTGAATGGGTATGAACACATGTCATCTATTTTGAATTTATTTATTTGTTTCCATAATTTAATGGTAGTAATTACATCATTTGTTTCAATTCTTGGGCCAAGAAACTAGATGGTACATTTGGTTGAGGTGGTGGCTAGGTGGTCAAAGGTGGATTACCTTGACCAGGGTAAAATAGAGTTATGGTTTGCTACATAATGTTGGTTTCATGGGTGAACCAACTAGGAATATGCATCCATAGATTGGTATGTGATTTTTGATATTATACACATTGTTTAGCTATATTATAGTTTGAATTTAGTAAATGGCTCTGGTTTTGAGGGAATTGGGGATGAAATGGAAGGATATGGCTTTGGGTAAAATATTATGCCTATTAAGGTTGAATAAGGACTTTCTATTGACTGGTCAAACCTATCTAAATAAAGTTAAATTATTGTGGACTAAGGCCATGTCTTTAGATATGTGGCATGTGTTGAGTAAAAGTAAATTGACATTTGATGGGTACTTTTTTGGACATTAGCACCTCATTATTGTGAAAACACCTATGTTGAACTAAATGGTTATTGGATGTTTGGAATTTGTATTTTACCCATAAGAACATATTATTTATTAGATAATGTTTATGATTGTAAAGGTATATTAGTATGTGACTATAGAGGTACATTTTTCAATACCCATTGAGGTGGAACATTTTTCCCCCTATTGAGGTGGCATAGTGTTCTACCTCTACTAGAGTGGTAGATTAGATTATGTATGTTGTTGTGGAATGTTATTCACCACCTATTGAGGTGGGATATCATTTGTAACTTGTTTTTCAGGCAAATCACTATCTATAACTTGACTACTTAATCCTTGTGGTTGTATACTTGATGAAGCAACGGGTTGAGGATTAAAAGTAACTTGTTATGGTTGAGAAGTAAGAGTTCCTTCCCCATATTATTTTGAACCACTTTTGGTTTAATCTAAAGGAACTTATTATTGTGGACTATATTTTGGTGTATTTAAACCACTTTAGCCTAGATTACAATACACTTTCATGTTATCCACTATGGTTGACACATTATTCTATGTAGAAGCTGTAGTTACATCTTCAATATATGGGACATTATACATTTTATTAAGCACAAGATATACTAAGAGGGGGATGAATCAATATATCATATATCTTATAAATCCTTTACTTAATAAAATTCCACTTAATCATTCATTCAAGATATGCAATAATACTGAAAGAAATATGCACCACGAGAGAGAGAGAGAGAGAGAGAGAGAGAGAGAGAGAGAGAGAGAGAGAGAGAGAGAGAGGAGAGAGAGAGAGAGAGAGAGTAGAGAGAGAGAGAGAGAGAGAGAGAGAGAGAGAAGAGAGAGAGAGATGAGAGAGAGAGAGAGAGAGAGAGAGAATATTTTTATGTGGAAACCCAAAATGGTGAGAAAACATGGAGAAAAATCTCAAGTATATGAAAGATTACCAATTAAAATTACAAAGTTTGTAAGCACCAACTTGTAAGACCACCAACCCCTTTGTCGAGCACTAACACAACTATTTGTGAGCACCAACCCATAGGAGCACCAACCCCTTTAAAATATTTTTGAGCACCAACCCATAGGAGCACCAATCCCTCTTGTGTATAAAATATAACTATCTCTCAATGTTGCTTACTTAATAAATGATATAACTCTATAATATCTTTTTCTTTTCTCTCCTCATTTCTTATATAAAACAAATACAAACCATGTGATCTCTTGCATATTACAAATGGAGTCTCAAGTCTTTATTTCTATCTTTAATAAATGACCTTTGGCATTCACCCTTTGTGACCCTTCAATCCTCATGGAAAATAGTGCCAAACTTACATGACCCTTTATATCCTTGAATTTAAAAAGTCACATGGTGACCCTTCATAATAAAATGCATCATTTCCTATTTTATCTTTATCTTGGTGACCTTTCAAATTCCTCAAGGTGACTCTTTATGGAAAAATGTGCCATACCCTCTTTTGTCTTCACTTGGTGACTCTTGGAATTCCTCAAGATGACTCTTCATGGGAAAATGCATCCCATTCCTCTTTTGTCTTTAACTTATGACTCTTTGACTTCTCAATGGGCCCTCTTTTGACTTTTATGAAACCAAAAATATATTCATTAATATTAAATAAATATTAACACACATTAGCTAAGATATGAATATTAAAAAACACCATTAAATGATCTGGGGCCTTTATCACCAATTCTATACCTTTGACATCAATGACAATATTTCCAACACATTTCACCTATTGAATTAATTTGTATAGTTGGGTCTATACCTAAATTATATTGAATTTTAAACTCAATTAGCACTCTTATTGAAGGATCTAGATCTTTGAGTGTACCATTTGACATGCCCATGGCTTTAAAATTATGTGATATATTTAAATAGGTTTGGTATGCTTATTGAATTTTTATAAAGAGGTCTTTCATGAGGGAATTTTATTTTAAAAGAATATT